>JAIMZG010003315.1:0-10501 GCA_020466075.1 Colletotrichum coccodes
CCCGGCCCACAAGTACCCCTGGTCCGGCATCAAGGGCCAAATCTTTACCATCCTCGCCACCCTCCTCCAACCGCCCCCCGGGCAGTCCACCCCCGGGCAACCCGGACGTGCAGACGCAGATGGTGAACCACAATGGCATCGTCCCATTGCTGAACTGCTGCGCCTACGACGACCACAACCCCTTCGCCAAGGAGCGCGTCACCATCTGCCTGAAATGGCTCCTCGACGGCTGCGAGGCCGCCAACAACTTCTTCCGTGAGCTCGTCAACCTGGGCGCCCCGCAGAACCTGCGCCCGCCGCCCGGCGGCACCACCGTCTCCACGATCCGCGTCGACGGCATCCAGGGAGAGGTCAAGGTGCAGGTGCGCTCAAACTCGGCGCCGCCCGGCGACGGGGAGGGACAGGAAGACGGCGGCGGGAGGCAGCACATCCACGACCCGTACGGTCTGGCCGAGGGCGCCGCCAAGATGAACCTAAGGTCCAACGCCAGCAGCGAGCCTTTCACCGACGACGACTTCATGTGAGAGCGGGTTTGCTCAAAAACACAAAACGGACGTCATCCGCACAGTTGGAGCAGGAGGCAGGGTAACATCGGGATACAGGGAGGGAAGCATCGGGGTCGGTCTTTGTTTTAGCATTTTTTTAAAGTGAATCTTTTTAGCATTTCTTTTACAAAGTTTAGAGTAATGTAAACGAGCGAGGTAACGTCCAAAGAGAAAAGGAGAACCACCAACATTCTACAGATTAACAACTGGGAAAGGGGGAGGAAAGGACTTTGCCGAGTTCTTGCGTCCTGTGTTCCATCGACAAACACCCGTTTCCGCCGAGAGCCAGCTTCAGCCCATCTTGAGTTTAAAATCGAAAAGATCGTACATCGTGATACCCACAAAACAAACACATTTTAGACAGATACAACGACACGCTAAAAGTAGACCTCCGGTTCATGAAGAAGAGGAAGAAGTAAGAAAAAGGAAGCATCCCACCATCCGAGAGCTCGTCTACTGCTGTCCCGGTTGACGGGCTCCGCATTGCACGCCGTTGTAATACGGAACGTTCTCCCGTCGTTCGGGTACCAGCAGAGCCTGGGCCAGCCTCCTTCCCGAATACAGTTGCGACCCCTGCTGGTGTTGGTAGTGATCATGCTGACGGGGGTCCGGTTGATAAGCCTGAGCATGGACAGACTGCGAAGGTATGCCCTCCCCCGTGGAAAACATCTGATAATAAGAACTAGTGTCAGAGGCCTCCGCAGGGGGGCTGGGAAGCGTGCCATAAGCGCCAGAGACGCCTCTCTGTTGGTTCCACGACAGCCGCTGCTGCTGCAGATACTGATGCGGATACTGCTGCTGCTGATGTCGCCGGCCTTCTGCGTACATGTATTGAGCCTCCCAGCTCCGGCCAGGCGAGCCCTGCTGAGTATGGCCGCGTTGGTGAGCAGTTGCGGTAGTGCCGCCCAGCAGCTCGTCGACCCCGATGCCGTCCATGACGGACTCCGGGCTCAAACTGCCATTGCAACTCTGCGGGCTCATGGGTTGGTCGTAGCCACCCGGAACGCCGCTGGGGAGGTCAGAGACCGTATTTTCTCCGGCCACCGCCGCGGGATAGTGTTCCCCGGCGCTCCGGTGGCGCGCCCGGCTCTGACGACGGGCGGTCCGCTTCTTGCAGTTGTATTTGGACAGGTCCCACTCGTCGAAGTGCTGGCGATAGGATCTGGTCCTGCATACGGGGTTAGCATGTGTTACTTGGACGGTCTTCGATGGATTCCTCCGAATAATAATGGTTGAGGCAATAGTCCAGGTACGGGACACCAAACGTAAGGATCCAACCGGGGAACGGGTATGAGTTCTGAGGAGGGATGGTCCAAATATCCAATATAGGAGATGACGGGGTGGGACTGACGAAGCGTTGAAGTCGTGGTCCTCTTCCATAATCGACTTGACCTCGTTCAAGGTACGGTTCTCGTGAATGTAGAGCCTCGTGATGATGTCTCTCTTCTCTCTCCACGCTTTCGTCATGGTCCTGGTCAAGGAATACAAGCTCTACGGAGAGAGCTCTGGATCATTGGACGGGGAGGAATACCAGCGATGAGGCTGAAAAGACCACAATGATGGGCCAGGGCTACATCGGTGTTGATCAATGGAGTCCGACCAGGTTCAAGCAAGTTTGTTCTGGAGAGACGAGGGGCAGCTCCCAAAGCCGTATATATGTCACGGAAGGCAAGGCTCCCAGGCTACTACACTGCGACTTAGTATGCTATGATGGCCAGCTCGTACCGAATTTCCAGGGCTGTCGAAAAGGCATTACCCTGCCAGCCCGGACGTCTCTGCCTTAGAAGAATCTCCCCTTGCCCCGTTGGCTTCAAGGCCGCTAAACTATTCGAGTGCGTGAAAGTTGCAGTTCGAACTTCGACCGGTGCCCGCCGACTGGGAACCCACTGAAAAGAAGACAGCATACACCCTACTCGATGGCACATACGGTGCGGAGATCATGACGAACAGGCAAAGTCTGCCTACTCGAATGGGAACGAGAGATCCAAGGGAGTAGTGAGCGACAGTAGGCTAGAGGCGCCTGTAGGGGGTGCCTTGTGTACCACACCACCCCGCAACCAGCTCTTCACCGAACTTCAGCGAGGTGTGCAACCACGACTATTCTCCGCAGACCTCCCCCTTGCTCGGAAGTGCAAGACAATCGACACCAACGGCCTGATAGTCGTCCATACGGCTGGGTCGCACAGGACACTTTTTTGGATGTGCCCTTGACTCAACATGCCGTCCACGTTCCGCGACAGACCACGACAAACGTGGCTTGCGTTGTGTTCCCGAATCAAATGCCTCGCAGGAGTAAACAAAGACCTGGCGGCGTTTCGCACTTATAAGATAAGGCTTCTCAACGTGGTGCAGAAATCCACGCGTGATGTATGTGAGTCTCAGCGCCGTGTCTCGGAAGGGGTTAAGGTGGGCACAGCCTTTGGCGAGGCAGATGTTTTGATGGTCGGCGCCTTGCAAGCGAGTTCCTCTCATCCTGGTCAATTGTGTGCCACAAACTGTGGTGAACTACCAGACACTGGTCATTTCCGGGGAGAGCAGAATAATCAAGAATGATGATCGATTAGGACTCCTATATATCATAACCATAAATCAGAATGGTATCCTCCAAACGCGTGTGCCGAAAGAGGCCGCAGGAAAGCAAAAAAATGGACGTAAGGCTGTGCTTGTTCAAAAGTGACGTGGCCAATCAAGAACAGCGGTGTGGTACTGTCGAAGTCATCTGCGCTTGTCCGCCTCGAAGGCTAGACAATAACAAGGCAACCAGAGAGGTGCGCAACTCATCATGTCGCCCTAGCATTCGCCTCACTTTGATAAAAATAGGGCGGCTGACCGGGCTCTTGACGAGATGTCGGGCTAAGTCTGCAAGTGTAGGGGTCTCGTAAGTTGAGGGTGTCGAGCAAATTCTTAGATCTTCTTCTCGTCAACTGGTGCCTGCGCAGCAGGCGCAGCCACGGGAGCAGCCGCGGCGCTGGAAGATGGGCCGTCAACGGGGCTCATCAACTCGGGACTCGCAGTGGGGTCGGCACCAGTGACACCGGCCTCTTGTACCGAGTGACCGGACTGGGTAGTTGCGGCGGGCGCAATCGCAGGCAGCTTCTCGTCAGATCCAACAACAGGCGAGGCGGGGGAGGCGGGTTCCGCAGGCCCAGTCGCTCCCGCAACGTTCTTAATGATCTCAAACCACTTTTGAGCGTCGGCAGGGGTGTGCGCCTGGAAGGCCAGCTCCGAAGATCCGGTGAGTTTGGAGCTGATTGACTTGCTCTTGTCCTTGCCCTTGACGTTAAACTTGTTACCGTTGGGAGCCCCAATCACGGCCTCGGGCAGATAAATAGAAAGTTCGGGCTTAGGATCAACACGCGCGTTGTCAGAGTCCTTGAACTCGTGCAAGAACTTGGCCGGAGTGACAACATAGTAGCCGGTGGAGTAGCCCCAAGACAGCTTGTTGCGCGATTTGCGCTCCAAAGAACCTTCGATGAGAGGCTTGACGGCGGAATGGTCCATGTTGGGGAAGTTGACAGACTCGACTGAGCGCGGGGGATCGTTGGGGTTGACCAAGCGGTCGCCGCTGCGGGAGACGAAGCCCTTCCACTCAAGGTCGGCCGGGACCCTTTGGATCGCGCCCAGCATGTCTGAGTAAAGAGCACGAGTCTTCTCAGCCTGGCCGCCGGTCAACTGGATAAAGGCCTCCATGGCTTGCTGAATAACCTCGATGACGTGAGCCTCGAAGGCCTCAAAGTTGTTCTGAACAGCAATGAGGTCGTTCCGGTTGTTGTTCTCCTCAAGAACCTGCTTGTGCAGTCTGTGCAAGACACCTCGGTGGACGACATATGGGTCATCGTTTCCGTGCATCTTGCCGCCGGCCGACTCGAAAGCCGCAGTCTGTTGACCGAGGAGCTCAATATGCTTCTGCGTGGTGTTGCGAGCCTTGTCAACCTCCTTGGCACCCCTCTGGGCGCCGTGAGCCAACTCCTTGCCCTTGTGCTTGATCTCCTTGTGCAGACGTTCGAGAACAGGGAGGACGGAGCCCTTGATGCTCTTCTCCGTCTCGAGATTGGTGTTAATAATCGCCTGAGTGTTGGAACGCATGTTCTCGAAGTAGCCCGCGACACCGCCGAGGCTCTGGTCAAAGTGGTGACCCTCCTTCAAGGGGTGGGAAATGGCCTTGAGAGCCTTCTCGTACTCCTTGGACTGGGCCCTGTGGATCTTCTCGACGGCCTCCATGTAGTCTTCCAGGTATCCGACGGCATGCTTCCAGGCTTGGAGGCGTCTGCGAGGAGTCCAGCGGTCTGCGTGCGCGCGTTCTATTAGCCGGATTCCGGCGAGAGTGCTTGCAAGGGAAGTGGGAGCTAATCGGGAGGTGATTGGACGGTGTTTGGGGAGTCGGTCCAGGCGAGTCGAGGTAGTTTCTTGTTCAAAACTCCCGTGGGACAGAACTTACACTGGTAGGGTCAACATCGGGGACGGCCTCGTCGCTGAGGACGGACGAGTTGGTCATGATGGTCCCCGACCTCTGAGGCAGGGTATTGGTGTCGGCCATGGTCGCGATGTGCAAAATCGGGTTGTGCGAGGTAGAGTTCTTGAGCCTCGCGTATTCGCTTTCCGCAAAAAGAGTAGAAGGGTATCGTAGGAGGTGATTGGGACGTTCGTCCAAGATGCTCCCAGCCGTTGGTTCGGTTGAGGTTGGGAGAAAGTGCAACGAAAAGGGCAAGAGGTTATATCACTGTCCAGCAGGCGGACATTAGATGTGTCCCGTCCAATGTCGCTCCCTCGCCCACACGCCCCCGCCAGTGACAGCTAGTAATTTCACCACCGCCCAAGCTCCTGCACCAAAAGAGAGTCGAATGACGTTCTCCACCAGCGCCAGCAGCCAAATTGTCGCACTAGCGCCTGGCTCCTGCACCGAGATTTGCTTGCGCGACCCCCAACAGTGGAGTCCATTTTGGAAACCCCCTGTGACGATCTCGACTTTCTAAGGGACAGGAGGGACGCATCCAAGCTTTTTGCTCCGGCCGACAGCTGAAAGAGCCGATACCACTGAGACACACATTCGTCGACTCCCGACCCTACTTGGCTGGATTCTCTCAGCCGGGCAGGGCGTTCAATCGTGTTTGCCGTGGCATCATCGATCGGTTGCACATAACTGCGCTAAGGGTGAGGGCCAGTGACCTTTTTGGAGATTGTGACGTCAAGTCCGAATTGAACGGTCCCTTAGTTCTCCAACGCACGATGGCGCTAGGTGAGTTGAGACGATCCCCATCCGTCTCACCATCAGCAATGGTAGTGCCGATGGGCCAAGCTCAATACTGTGGCTAACACATATGTTAAATTTAGGGAGTGGAACGTCACATTCACCAGGATAGCGTTTCTTGGATGACCAAGCTTTCCCGGCCACCAAGCGACGCTGCTGTCGAAAGTGACGGCTGCAAATGACAGCAAAGCAGGGTTGTGGCCTGGACTCTGACAGATTGAGACTCGGTCATCCGTGCTGATTGGTGAGTCTTCTGCTTGAAGTATCAAAAGTCGACCATCGAACCTTTTGAATTCTGGCGGCAGCTGGAATTTTCGCTAGTCTACAACCGAGATGGACGTCGACAAGGTTGGGGTTGGAGCGGCTACTCCCGAATATGAGAAAGTACCCAAGAAGAAGTGAGGAATGGGGCCTTCTCAGGAGATAGATTACTCAAAGTGTTATTCTATGCTACTACAAATTGCAGACCTACAGAGAAGCCTCGTCCCAAGCGGCAGAGCATTCCCCGCCAGGAGAGCATCGCCAGTGTGCTCAGGACCAGCCGTGGTGTCCGGCATTGCGCGCTTCGGCTTATATGGTGGCCTGTGTGCTTGCGTGCAACATGGCTGAAGTACGTGACCTGCACATGCCTCAAATTCTTCACGATGTCCTGCTCTCCTTGAATAGCTCACGCAATTACATGCGGATAACCCACAAGTACCAGAGCGATAGCGACGCACATGAGAGAATGCCGGATCCGGGTTGAAAGTCCAAGTTTGTGTTTCTGTGCCCTCCGCTCGTACGCTTCGGAGTCGGGTCCGAGCATAACGAGGCGCCTCAGTCGACCAAGCCTGTGGCTCCAGCTCGTTTCCGAAAAAGGCCCCGGCATAGTTGTTCTAGCCGAAGTGTGAGTCGAGAACCTGGTCCAGCTCTATATATACCCCAGCTCTAAGTATACCACAACACTAAGATGTCGAGGCTGACGACCTAGCTGCAGAGACCGAAGAGTCAGACCTCGCTCTCCAACCTCATCACCTCGTCACGACGGCCACAACGAGATTCCCCTCCGGTCAAGCTGACCGTCCGACTGACCTCTCTACCACCATCCCAAGATCCAGACGCCATCGTGCACCCCAGATAAGAGCTCGTGACCCAGCGGTTTAAGTTGGACAGTCTCCCACCCAACTTATATCGGGGCGTCCGTCCGACATCGGCCGGCGACAGCCACACCAACGCCGTACCGGAGGGGTGCGTACCGCTCATGCCGTGACGCGCTGTCACCTGATACCCTTCGGCATTGCGAGCGGGAACTCCATGTCCGAGGACCATGTGCCGAGCGTCGACGGCGGACGAAGACCATTTCGTCGGATACGCTACCGCAAGGACCTCGTCCCCATCAATTTGCCTAAGCTGGGCTCGTTGACAAGCGGCACAACATAGAGTCACTAGCGGCTTAGACCAACGAATCTAGACAATAGAGGTTTGCAAAATCGAGTTTTCTTTTCATCATCTTGGTATCGCAAAGTCGATATGCCGCGCTCTGAGCGGCGGGTATATCATACAACCGTACATGCACTCCCCATATCGCCCTAATAGCAAATTCCTTGAAGTGTTACTCCGAGCCGCCGATGAGTCCTGGTGCCCCCAAGGCGCAAATCTATAACCTGTAAAATCTCAAAAGCTCCGCCCAAGTTGATTTCTCTATCCAACCTTCCAACGCCGATGCCATGCCTAGAGTAGTGCCTGCCGTCTTCTATAGTCGTAACGTAATTAATGAGTTGAGTGAAGGAACTGAATGCCAGTGGCACTTAGTAAACTCTCTCACGTCCTTGGATGAGGTGGAGTCGACGGTCATCGTCGCTTTGTACTGCCTGGAGCAGGTTGCTCATGCTTGCGGGACGATGCCACGAGCGGTGCGAACCACCGGGGGAGGTGGGCTCGCTGCCGGTACCCTCATGGGATTCGGGAATCATACTGAGCGGGTCCGCAACGGGAACCTCGCTCGCCGGGGGGGTGTTCGGAGCGCTCATTGCAGAGAAATAGTCGGGCAGAGCGTCGCTGCTGCCAGCGCCGCGTCGCAGAGGAGTTTTGACAGCCGTTGTATAACTGGGCACTTTACTCAAGGTTTCCATATCAGTGAAGTCGAGGTGCTCGGGCGAGTTGCGGCCTGACGAATGCGAGTTGCGGTGATCCTCAGCACTGTTGTGGCGGGTTAGAGCTGCAGAATGCGACTGCGAGCTTGCCCCCGTGGGAACGGACGTCGGAGCCGCCACGTCTTCCGTGATGGCGTTCAGCGAGTTAAAGGAGGTATTGCGATGTGTAGGGTCGAGAGAGACGTTTTGCAGACGCGAGGAGAGTGCGGCAGGGGCAACGCCATGACCGTTCATCATGGCAAGAGAAGCAAGGTTCTCTGATGAGCCAGCGCGGGACTGGGCGTAGAAGGGACTGCTGAAGCCAGACTGAACACCAGGAGTCTGGAATCCCGGAGTCTGGAATCCCGGGGTCTGGAAACCGCTCATGTCGACGTCTTCGTAGAGCTGGTCAAGAACGTGCTCGCCGTAGCCAGGCGGCGCAATCCTAGTAACCTCGGCTGCGGCGGGCGCGCCGGGGGCCTGGTCGACAAGGACCCCGTGCTCGTCAAGGGGCATGTTGGGAGAGATAAAGATCGAGACGGGCAGCGTCGCGCGCAACTTGATTTTGTTAGTCTTTGATCGGAAAGCGGCAAGCGGCAGCCGACAACTTACCTCTGAGATGTGACCGTCAGGGTTCTTCAGAGCGACGACAAGCTTCAGTTTGTGCCGCACCTTAATACCGTTGTGGTTCAGGTCCTGGACACATTGCCGCAATCTCTTGGGTAGGTTCAGCTTCTTCTCCACCATCCATCCCTCCTGTCCGGTATCTTCGATCGTGTCATGCCAGTGCTCATCTCGGTCGACGTCAAATTTCCAGTTCGAGACTTCTCTTTCGGTCCTATGCTCCTTGAAGATGTTGCCGTTGGGGCCCTGTAATGTGCACTCTCGGATTTCCAGCATCTTCACGGAGATGTCTCCCATTTCGAGACCCTTCAGAAGGGGCGTGAAGCGCATTTGCAGGGGGACCGTGGCTCCGAAGACCACGGCCTTTTGCGGGATGATGATGGAGTAGTCGACTTTGTTCGGCCAGATGTTCTCGACGCTCATGGCGTGCAGGAATTCGAGTGCGGCGGGTTCGAGGGTGCGGATAATGCGCAGCGCCTTGTAGGCGTGCAAATCGTAGGCGAGCTTGCCGCGGGCCACAGTGGCCTTGAGTTTGTAGGTGATGCTCGCTTCAGGGATGCCTTCGACGCTCTCGGGGGTGTTGCCGGGCAGAGTGTACTCAAAGGGCCACTCATAGTTACCGGCCGGCAAGATGGTGTTCTTGCCACCAGTGCCGCCGACGAATGGGGCCCAGCGGTGCTGGAGCAGGGTGGTAGTCTTGTCGACTTTTTGGCTTGAGACGCCAGATGCGGCGGTTTTGGAGTAATCCCACCTATTGAGAGCGCAAGTCAGCTGGCTGATCTGCCCAGCAAACCGGGAATAAGGAGGGACTCATACGATAATCGGTGGGTGCCGGTCAATCGGAGATGGACGTCTTCAATCTTCAGCGGCGTGGGCAGACACAAGACCACCACGCCCTTGAGAATCTGGCCGGCAGACTCGTCCTCTCCTCCGCGGAATACAATGAAGTCATTGTCTAGCCTATAAAATGTCCCAAGTCAGCAAACGACGCGAAGAGAGCGACATCAAAGTAAGACAGAAGAGCCAAACGAAAAGAGAAAAGCTGAATCTGCAGACGTGGGGCAACGGCGCATACCTGATCTCAAAGAGCGAAGCAGCATGCTTGCCCGTGACAGTCGAGAATGGATTGAACGACGGCATCTTGGTAGGTTGGAGATGACATGAACCAAGCGGTACGCCTGGTCAGAGGGAAACAGCCTAAGCACATGGGGAAGGGAGGTCTGGAGACGGGCTTGTATTTATCGACGGAGCGTCCTTTCTGGGTACGAAGTACATTGATCTGATCAAAGGTGGGCAATCAAGCAAGCGCAAGCAAAAAGCTCGCGCATTCACCTCACAAACGGGCAGCCCACCCTCGCCCAGAGTGCAAAGCGTGGGAAGTGGAAGCCCACGCCCACGCCCTCGCCCACCACGACGACGGCCACGCCCACAGCCCACGCCCCTCGGCGGGCTCGCTCCTGGTGGGACTGGTGGGGCATCCATGGCCGGGAGAAAGATTGAGTAAGGTGCGAGAAGTGTGAGAGCAAAGAGGTTCCTTGTTCAGGGTCCCCTTGAGCCTTGAACGGAGAAAGGATAAGGAGAGAACGGGATCGAGGAAGGGAGCCTAGGCGCAGTCACAGCCGGTACGTACTGGATCCGTCGTTGCAGAATCTGGCTTAGGATGAGGGTCAGCGATGAGCGATAGCCACCGAGCAAGGAAGACGGCCCAAAACGGAGCCGGGAGGGCCATGGCGAGCAAAGAAACGAGGTCGAGAGGTGCAGCAGGGCTGGGCCGATAGGCCAGACCCAAGGCGAGAATGAGGTAAGGTACGGGTGGTGCGTGCGCTCTGCCCTGTCAACTTGTACCTAACCCTGGAAAAAGGAGGGAGGATACGGGAAAAGAATCCCGAATCGACACCGACTGATTGACTGACGGGCTGTGACTGTCGATGGAAGTCAGAGGGACACACCACCCACCCACACACACACACACA
>JAIMZG010003378.1:0-13765 GCA_020466075.1 Colletotrichum coccodes
CCCCCCCCCCCCCCCCCCGATGTCACGGCCCAAATCCGCCTGGTAGTGCCGCCAACACACAAAACTGCCGTTCCTATTTTGGGAAAGTATTCCAAACCCTGGCTCGCTTATTCCCGCAGCCAAAGCCCAGAGGTGCAAGGACATGGATGAATATGACCTTTGACAGAACCCACAGCGTGATGCCGTAGACTGATTGCCAGCTTGCCCTAGTGTTCTCAGTCTGTCAACTTCGCAGTTTCTGCATTTCTGCCTGCTCACATGATGGCCGAAAATTTCCGGTCGACGCTGCTGTCCGACATTGATTGCCCGAGCGCGTCGTCGCCCAGCCGTTGTGTCCGAAGTGGCACCCTCGCACTGACATGCAGCGCCGTTTCTGCCCTATTCTCCTTGTTACTAGTGTGCCGCTGAGAATACCAAGCCTGACGGGTTGTCGAACTGTCCCGCGATCACTGATGCCCACCGCCTGCTACCTGCAAATGTATTGCTGTTGTTTATGGCCTGGCGAGCTCGTGATGCCCGGTCTCCGGAGGGGACTCCCTGCCGCTTTGCCGTGGCGTGGGCCTGAACGCGTCGCCTACTTGCTAATGCCATGGTACTCTGACACACATGTATGTCGCTCACGAAAACCCCTGGCGTTTGTGAGACATGGTTAGACATGGCCAGACTATGGCTTGGGGTGGCCAGCAAGGAAATTGCTGCCTGCAGAGGGCGTTGACTGCGGCTTGTGGTTGTCAGGGTGTGACGTCAAAGAAGGAGTTTCGCGGAGTTTTTTTTTTACAACCTCGGCCGTAAAGATTACGTCCCTCATGCTTAGCTATATCCAGTGAAGCCTCGAAAAGATACTTGCCTCTGAGAGTGACACATCGCTCTGGCATCCTTGAGTCTGGTCCATGGAATCGGGTTAAAGGCCGGGGAACAACGTCATGTTGGGCCCTGTCGCCTCTAGTGTGCAGAAGCGGCGGGGTGGTACGTGACGGCGGAGAGTCGCTCAGAGGACAAGCCGGATGCAGAGGAGTGTACATAGCTTGCTGTGAGGCAGCACCACTGAAATAACAAGAGGTCGAGGAGAAGTCTTGATTGTACGACTAGCATCGGGATCCTGAACCGGACGAACCAGCAATACCGCCGGTCAGTAACAACACGCAGTGTCAGCCTTCGTTATCTGCGCAGTCCAATGACCGACACTACCCTTCTGAGTCTCGTCATGGTCTCGGGCGATTCGGGCGAATTATCTGAGCGGAGTATAGACGTGGCCCTCTTATCCAGCAGAGCTCAGCTCGATTGAAGCAGGCCGAGGCGTAAATGATGTCGTGGCTGACCGCCTGTCGGGATCTTGGAAGCTGGGCTCCTCCCTGTTGAAGAAAGCCACCGAATTCAATATTGAATGCAGAGCCTCCTGTGGGATGTAACAGTGAGTTGGGTGTGGCGAGTTTCATTGTGGTTGGCTGTTAATCAATGGAGGGTTCTCGAGAAACTCAGGGCAGGTTTGCTAGGTATGATGGCATATATTTTCAGGGAATAGAGGCTCGGAGGCGAGAGTATGCTTGCGCCTGAGTCGGGCAAAAAGAACACGCACTTGCAAAGACTAAGAGAAATAGTGCAAGATCACAGAAAAAGACACGAACTGAGACCAGTTCAGGTGGGAAAAAAGCAAAGTGAGGTTACATAAGCGCTGTTCATGGGGCCCGATTGCCCGAGATACCGTTGGGAGAAGTAGATGGGCTGCATACCCATACCAAGCCCATGCCCCCCCGCATGCCAATTTAATCTTGTCAGCCTTTCTTTCTCTAGAGATAAAATGGGAAGATGAGATGAGAAGGAAGACCACCGACTTCTCAGGTTCACAAAGAAGAAGGCCCAACATCGGCTAGCTCCAATGTAGAAACAACAGTGTGCCCTTGTACCCCCCAAGCAGCGTGCTCAACGGGTGTCCCGAACGGGCGAAGATTGTAACGTTGGGGGCTTTCCCAGAACATGCTGCTGATTGTCGATCTTGCAAGTACTGCGGGGTGACTTGCGCTGGGTTCGGGACCGACGGTACACATATCGGAGAATTGGCCATGATGCAAGCCACTTGGCACCTCTCATTTGCGAGGGTCGAGAGTCGAAGGCGAGCTAGATTATCGTATTCTCCAAAGGGTCTCGAGTACCCCGGGATGTGTAGCAGCTGTGTGACGAGGATTGGAAGCTAAGCAACTGGTGCCCTGGTAGATACAAACAGGATGCAAATCCTCAGCGCTTGATAGGACGCGGTTTGAGGCTTGCATTCTTGCAGGATGGTACCGGTATGGTGATGCGTTTTGGAGGTTGTGTGGCTGCCCGCTGATTCTCGCTCCCGATGGTTGATGCGTTGGTGGTGTTTGGGCGCGGCTTCACGGACGACTCCCAATTCGCGAGGGGTTGAGTTGCTAGAGCAGAAGTTGGCTGCAGCAGATGACCCAGCTGCCCGACTCGAACCAATAAGATCATGTCGTCTTCGGATTGCATCAACTGGGCCTATAGAGCAACGAGCGTACCTTCATCTTTGTAAGTGAGAGCTGATGGCGAATACGCAAAGGAGGGTAAGACTGGTGAGGTGAGGGTGGTGCGGGAGGAGGAAGAGTCAAGAGGACCTGTGGGTGACTTCACGTCGCTTCACCTCCATCACGAGGTGGTCCTGTCCTCTTTCCTGCTCGTCGACCCTTTGGGCATAGGAGGAAAGAGAGAAAAGACAGCAAGCTTTGCGTTTCTCTTGGCCCTTCGTAAACTCTTGAGCGGTTCACTTGGAATCAGCAGTTGCACATGGAGGGATGAGTACGGTACCTCAAAAGAATAGCATCTGCTCCCAAGCTGGAAGGCATTGATAAGGCATATATGGATGACTAAGCTCTCTCAGGTCGACTTCCGACCGCTCGGCAGTGCCAAACACTCAACGTCACTCGTCTAGCCTTTTGCATCTCCACGTCTTCGCATCATCATCAACAACATCACCGCGTGAAGCCGAACCAATCGTTTCCAAACACTGTAAGCACATATGGTCTGATCCCGCAAGGTAAGATCCCCCTCGCAGACCCCTTCGGTTAGGAGAAGGGTCCCGGCCAAGAGACTCCCCGTCCCGATTCGCCCAGGACCATGCCGCCCGCCTTTGTTATCGAGGGCCCAGACAAGCCCAGCTGCAGACCCCATCTGTTTTGCCTCAGACGGGGCGGCCATACCACACTTCTCTGCCGCATGGAGGTGGCGCAAATCACCATCATTGTCGCCTCATACGGTCTTCACCCCCTACTCCGTCGTCTTTCCAATCATTTTCGCTGTCGTACTCGGCCTCTGGAACGGATGGACGCTGAGCGGCATGTTCAGGCTCAGAAGCGACAAGAGAGCGCATCTCCTGAATCGACATGGCACACTTGAGAATGACCATACGTCGGGAACTTACCTTGCCCTCCTGCCGTCGCCTCTTCGGAGCCATCCCAGCAGCTTCGCAGACTTGTCTCCAGGCGGCACCCGATGCTGTGACAGTTGACTCCCCGTTCGGCAGGCCCTGTGCTGTCCGAGCAGATTGGAACTCGAGCAAAAGAGGCAAACCGCCTTAATCAGCCACGTTGAGATTCTCGCCGCCACCTTAATGCACTCTGCCGCATTTCCCCGTTGCCAGACAGGCGATATCCCCTGCAACTAGGCTTCGGCCGTGCCACCCGTAACGCACACTTTGTCCTCAAATGTGTGAATGTGCTCTCGGGTCTGCAAAGACTTGCGACGGTGCAGTCAGATGCTCGGCAAAAATCTTCCTCCTTAGAAGCAACATCTGTCCGTCGGTTGAAGCGCTATCGAGGATCTACTGAGATCGCAACGGTTGCTATAAGTCGAAACACTAAGCCACCAGGCTTGAGCATTTGAATTTGGCACTTGTTTGACGTCGAATTACCCCAGAAATGGACTAATCTACCTACAATCAAACCTCCTGGTGCTCAACATGAAGCAGGCCAAGGGTTGCGGGAAGCTGCTTCATCGACAAGTCCCTCGGCATCGACCTACTGCCGGCCACTTTGACCTTGACAAGTGGGGAAAGCGATCGGCGTGGAGACGAACACGGGGTCGAATGGGTGGCGGCGGCTGGCGGCATCAGATCAGTTGGAGATTGGAATCGACGACATACATGACGCGCAACTACCAAGCGTTCGCCATTTCTCCATGGAATTGCCTATTTGGGCAACTCGCGGCCTGGCTCCCCGAGATCCAACCCTAGTCTCTTGCTGGGACGAACCTCTCACGGAAAGCAGAGTTGCTACCCAAGTCCCTGGTGGCTCACACTATCACAGACCGTTTGAAGGCCCCAGCTTGTGGGAAGACTGCGAGGCGCTCCGGTGATCGTACAGGACCACATCTCATCCCAACAGTCGCCATCCTTCTTCATGTGAAAAGCAGTTACCGCATGGTTCTCAAAGAACCTGTCAAGCACCTGATACTGGCGCCGTCAATCACTGCCCTCGCTGTCACTAGCGACGGTATCCGTCAGTGGCCATTCGATTTACTCTGGCTCTCGCTTGAAACCTCGTTCGGCGATCAACCCGACCCGGAATCGTCTCGAGCACCCGAATCATCTTGCATGGCTGTGAAAGAGATTTCTCTGACCAGCTTACTAAATCAAACCAACCTGCGCGACTTCCATCATGACCTCCCCGCTGACCAGTTGAAACCCGTTTCCATCAAAATTGCTGTAACACGAGGACATCAGACGTGTTAATCAATCAGCTCATGGGCGCATGAACGAAGCCCAGAGCTCTTCGAACAGGCTGGCTCGGAAAGCTCTTCCGATCCACATGTTTTCGACATCCTTCCTCATCGGGTTCTCCTGACCTTGCCTCACGAAGTGCTTTGCTCTCGCTTCCTCCAAGCATCTGGGAGGAGGACGGGAGCCCGGCTGAAAACGGAGGCCGTGTTCTGGGACGGTCATGCCAAAGAAACTCCAAGACTGCATGGCAGACATCCTTCGAGCAGACAGGAGCTCGGGCTCTGGAAGCTAACTAGTTCTTTTCAACTGTATACTGCGCGTTGCCTCGAAACATGCAGGTCAGAAATAACGCCTCATATCATCATCATCATCATCATCATCACCATCCGTGCTCTCAATCTTCCAGTCTTCTGGGTTCGCGCCTTCGACAGTCAGCAATGCATCACTAGATGAATATCAGAACCAGCCCGTGCTCCTATATTCCTCATGCCTCTTCCCGTCTGCCTTTCAGCCTCGGCATCTGCGTCAGATTGATCAAAAGCCGTCCGAGGCCCTCGCCCCAAGCTGTACGTACTCATCCATCGGCCCCAAACCGAGTCAGAACCTCTCCATCGTGCCATTGCGCCATGTCGAAATGTCAGCATCTTCTTTCGGGACATGACTCCTCGCCGGAAGTGCGAGTTGCCACCAGGTCTATCATGCTTTCTGCCGTGGCGCAAAACAGCCTCAAACAAGTGTCCGGCATCGTTCGTGTACCAGGCCACCATCGCCTCAACACTCGAACCTGCGTCGAGAAAGACTTTCAACCCGAATCCTTATTCCCTGTTGCGGACTGGCTTCCTAGCCTGCCCATGGCTCTGGGCTCTAGTCCTGCGCCCACAATGCAGGTCTGCATCTTTAGAAACATCCAGACGCCTACACTGAGCTCATGTCATTGGATTGAGCTATCAAAAGAATGCCGCGCGCGCATGAGATAAACCCTGAATCCTCACGTCCTTCCCGGACATCTCCAAACCGTCCGTGCCGTGGGATCTCGTCACGTCAGCCACAGATCACAAGCTACAGGAGACACTCGCACACGCGCACACACACACACACACACACACCTACACCTACACACCTACAGAACGCAAGGCTCAAGGTACGGCGTCAAGTTGAGAGGTGAAAACTGCTGTAAGGTGTGTGAGGTGAGAAGCGGAAGGGACGGGAAGTGAAGCACGGGACGGGGCAAGGCAGGCTGCTCCGAGTGGACGATTGGACAGAAGGAGGGTGTTGGCTAGGCGTCGTTTGAGCGAGTAAGGTGAACAGAAGGTGTGTGGTAAGCAAGGCGAGGTGAGAGAGTGGGTGTGCCTGCGCCGTCGGGGAAAAGAATCGGCCAGTGCCGAGGATTGGTCGTTTGAACAGCCCGGGCGGTCCTAATGCAACCACCTTGACAAAAGCGCACGTGGGGAGGGCAGAAGAGTCCCAAGTGTCACCCAACCTCCCGCCCTCCCTCCGCATAGCCATTTTCGCCCGTTGCTGCTGACAGTACAAGAAGGCCCGTGGATAGGAAAGAAGAGGAACCTCCCCCCTCCCCCTTCCCCCAAACAGCTCTCGGCCATAGGTCTGAAGGAGAGACACCACAACGGCGGAGGGGCTGCGTCAGGCCCCCAGCCGCAGCCGCAGCGGGGTCCTTGGTGTTGTTGCACGGCGGTGGGATTGCGGAAAGAAGCCTGCAAGTGGCTCCTCGATAGGCACGATGATGAAATATGTTACCATTATTGGCTATTCGTAGACAAGGTGCTGATACAACCCGACTGCCTGTCTTCGACTTCTGACGCTGTCGCCCTCGTTCCGCTAAGCTAGATATCATTGGCCCTCGTCCATTTACCTCCTCCCTCTCCGTCCGAAGCGTCGAAGCGCTGGCGGTGGACGCGCATGACACAACAAACTCCTTCCGACGAACTGCTGCTCACTGACCCCAGTTCCGATTATCCTTTAGCGGCGAGAGAACATTGGAGTAAAAAAGTAAAAAAAGGAAAAGGGATTACGAAGATTTGTGTGTGGAAGTTCTGCTTTCCCATTGAAGGAGATCTGATCCGCGCACTCTCTCTTTTTGTTACCTCCCCCTGCCGCTTGGACGTCCAGTTCTATCCCGTCTTTCCTGTTCTTGTCCCATAGAGAATGAGTTAGTGACTCTGACAAAGCAAGAGTCTCGCTCAGAGAGAAGTAAACCAAACCAGGACCGAGCCCCTTGTTTCGCCAACCCGTCAAGTCGAAAGGTTTCAGTCAACGCCGAACAATGTACAATCCAAAAAAAAGAGAGAAGAAATAAGTCTCCAAGAACCGTTGTCCTCCACTGGGCAGTTCGTACTCCATGGTGACAGTAGTGTATGCTCGTATCGGTCGTGACGAGAGCGCTTGTTTGCTTTGGCGCTCCATGTAATCCACCCCGGCGTTTTTTATACGTTTTTCGTCTTCTCAGTTTTTGTTGTGAGCCGGTGTTGCGGCGCTTGGCTAAGCGTAGCTCATGTCTCCCTTGCGATGGCTGACAACCTCGAGTGTCGTGCCAAGGTTGTGACCTAGGTAGCCAATCATGGCTTTGCTGACTTCAGGATCTTCCGAGAGATCAGCGCAGACCTCACGGAACTGCGCGTAGACCTCCTCCAGCTTGCGAAGCTCGCGGTTCAGGATTTCGAGCTCGAGCCATCTGCCATCCTCACCACCCAGTGTGTACGCACCGAGACTGACGCCAAGCCCACCACCGGGGCTGAGCTGGTTGACCTGAGGCACCATGCCATTCTCAAAGTAGGTGTGACTGGCGTTTTTGTAAAAGCTTGTGATCTTGCCGATGACGGTTGCCAGCAGCATGGCAGCTGTGTGGGTACCCGAGCGGCTCATGCACCTGTTGCAGGAGAGCATGGCGGCGCATCCCTCTACAGCCTTGCGGTTGAGAGAGAGCACAAGGTCGAAAGGCGGCGCTTGTGGGGACGAGGCATTATGCAGGGCTTGGAGCGACTGCAGGCAAACGGTGAAGCAAGTGCAGGATCCGCCGCCTCCTGATGACGAAGACTTGTGTCTGACGGCTGGCCGCATGTTGGGTGTAGTGGAAGGGCTCGGGAAGTAGGCAGCGGCAGCCATGTTGCTCGGGGTTGGCATAGTCGTATACGGCATCATATCGTGCTGCGTAGGGTCCCCCCAAGGCGCCATCTGAGCTGCCATGGCCATGTCCATGGACTGAGAGCGCCCGTGGTGGGGGTTCATGTGCGCGGTGGCCATCGTCATGTCGGGATACGGCGCTGCAGAGAAGTCGGTAGGAGGTGTCCAAGGCATGCCGCCTCCGTACATGTCTGCTGCCGGGTCTTGGTCTCTAGGAGCCGTGTCGTCGACACCGAGCATGGCAAGCCCCGATGAGATGGAGGGGTTCCTGCTCATGGCGCCCTCCATGCTTGTAGGCGTATGCCAGCCAGGCTCCATCTTGTACATGCCTGGGTGCTGGCCAAACATGAGGTTCTTTTCGTCCATGACGGGAGATAGATCGGTCATGTCCATGTGGACGGTATTGGCGTGGCTCGGCGCGCTGTGATCCGACTTTGGCTTGCCGGCTCTGCTTGAAGGGGAATAACGACATTCGAGACCGCACGCGAGGCATCTGGAGCAGATGGGCCTTGCTTTGGAGCATTTGACCTTGGCCAGAAAGCAACCATCGCAAGAGGCGCGGAGCCGGGGCTGTCGGGGCTTGGAGTTGGAAGACATTGTTGGTTATGGCGAGTATCTCGAGTTTGTAAGGAGCTACTCTGGAAGGAAGAGAGGGTATCTTGATCTAACAAATGAAGCAGAGGTCCGGAGTATGCGGTGTTGGTGGAGGGACGAGGCGCTATTAAAGAGTTGGATGAGTGTAGAAGATATTAGAGTTCTGGAAGTGGTGCGAGTGGGATGTCTGTGTGACGGTTGAGAGCGAGAGGGTATAGGGGGGAAAAGGATTAGTGAGCTATTCAGGCTGCGTGTGAGAGTGCGATGAAGTGCGGGAAGAGCTCCGAGGGCCGCGGATCGTGGACTAGGGCGAGAGTGAGCGGATTCTAGCCGGCTGCAAGGCAGACAGCGGCGAGGATAGAAAACGGGGTTACGAAACAGGAACAGAAACGGTCACGGCCATTACCCAGTGTCCAAGAGGGACGAGCATGGAGTGAACGTCCGGGTGTTTCTGTAGGAAGGGACGGACGGGAGGAGGAATCTGTAAGAGCGAGGAGCATGCGACGCGGATGAAAATGAGCGGATGTTGAACGGTTAAAAAGCGAAGGCCTGATTTAGAGATGCTATGCCGTTGGCTTATACAGAGCACTCTATCCTTGTACATGGGGGGCTGTGGCCTTAATAGAAGGCGTGGACCAATGTACCAAGGTAGAATTGGGTGGCCCACTGCGGAGGGAGAGGAGAGGAAGAAAGAAACACACAGTGAGAGAGACTCACTCAGAGTGAGGTGTGCGTGTATGTATGAGAGGTACTAGTGTGCGTGGGTGGGAGACAGCGAGAGTGTGTGTGCGAGTAAGAAAAAGGGCAGCCGGGGTCGCAGAGCTACGGAGAAAAAGAAACGGGCCATGTAAACGCCCTGTTGGTAGATTACACCCGTTTCTTGGTGTGGTAGACATGGCTGGCTCGCCCTCAGCAGAGACCCTTGACCCTCGAGTGCAAAGGGCATTGGATAAGTCTCTCCTCTGTGCAGGCCAGAGCTTGCTCGGCCGCTTGGACGAAGTGGCCTGACTGGGAAGACAGTGGACTCAGCAGCCAGCACGTAGCTCAGCACGGGGCGTAACAGAACAGAATTAGCCAAACCAGGCCAAGTTGAAGCATGGACAGGACAGTTTGGGCCAGGTGAAGCCTTGCTTGGGCGTGCAGGCAACGTAAGTGGCACCCATTTGGGCCGGTGTAGGCAGAGAGGGGAGCTGTTATCGAAGCCATTCAGACGCGGGTTACGAGAGACGATGGACCTTGGTCTTGCCGTTTTCAGATTTCCCCAGCTTCCCCACGGGAATCTGGCGACTACGGTGGTGCTGCCGGTAACCAAGTCTGATTGAATTCCCCAGTCCAAGACCCTGATTTCCAAGAGGGGATGGGTGAACGGACAGCGGGTACTGATACCCTCCATGAGGTGGCCAGACGACCTGAACGACAGCAAAGAAGGTTCAAGGAGACGGCGGCGTCTGCTGGTTTGTGCTGATGGCGGATCCCAGGCGTTGCTCTGTGCTGCGGTGCGTTGCTGTGTTGGTTGATGCTGATAATGGCCCTCTTGGTGGTTGTGGTGGTGGTGGTGCGTGCTGGATCTAGAGCTGGATCAGTGGCCGGCTTAAGGAGACGGTATACCCTGGCCTTGGATAAGGTAAGATGTGGGACGGTGGGAAACGGTTCGTTCCAGTTCATCGTAAGAAAAAAGTAAAATGGTAGGAGACAGCAGCACGACCGGGACAAGGAAGCGAGGTGATGGGCGAAGTATGATGACGCTGGCTAAAGTGGGCCATGTGTTTTCAGTGCCGCGTTCGGACACAATTGTAAGCACTGGAAGGTACTTGGAAGGCCCATAAGCTGAGAAAAGGTTCTCAGGACCCGAAATACGGTACGGTAAGATGGTAGAGTAAGGCAAGGCAAGGCAAGGCAAGGCAAGGTCAGATCAGGTCAGGCCAGGCCAGGCCAGGTCAGGATGGCTCGGGCGCATCTGTGGGCAGCAATCTCGGGCAGACCCAGGCCCGATCCGAGCTGGCCGAGTGAGTGGTTGAGATAGGGAAGTGAGCCATATGCAGGGATTGGGATTGGAGGGCTGGGAGGATATGCCGCATCGGGGAGCAGAATTGAAGGATTGACGACTGGGATTGGACAAACAAAGAGGGATAGCATACTTTCCTGGACCCAAGTATGCCGGGCAACGAAGACATGAGCAAGCTCGCCCATTGGATCTGTGGGTGGCTCGGCCAGCTCGTATGGACCAGGCATTGGTCCGAGGGCGAATGCGTGTGCGAGGAGCAGGACGACGAGGACGAGGACGAGGACGAGGACGAGCGGGAGGGGAGCGGGAGGGCGAGCTTCGAAGGGAGGGGGCGGGGAGGAGCAGGAGAACAGACTACGAAGAGACGGTCGCCAGGGCCGCGGATACTGGCAAAATGATGTTGTCGGGGAGGGAAGCGGAGGTGGAGCTGAGGAAAGGCCATGTCTCTGAGGTAAGAAGGCGAGCCCGGCGAGAGGGAAACGGCAGAGAGGTACGAAGAGCTGAGGTGGGGAGACGAAGACCAGGGGAATTGCAATGCTTGAAACGGCCTTGGATTGGACAAGACGAGGCCCACGAACGGGATACCTGGAGTGACAGTACATGTTTGGCGTCCCAAGCAAGCTAGGTAAGGCTACGCGGGTGGGCGATACATTGCGTCAAGTACCCTGCACTTCCCTTTTGTTCGTTGCCTGGGCATTGTTACTTCTTCAAAAGGTGCAACAACACACAAGAGGGGGATGGCCGCATGCAAATCGATAAAGAAAGTACGTACCTTTGTTTTTCTAACGAGCCCCCTTCGCTCTTGTATCATGTGACTCGCAGGTGAGTTGCTAGACTCAGTCATTGTGCGCCAGCAGCAGATACTGTACTTAGGCACACGAGACGCCAAGATATCGTAATTCTGCATTTGTTCTCAGCTGTAATGCGGCTTCGTTGGCTTTCCTTTCCTTCTACTGCCCACACTCGTGTTGTGTAAGTTGCGGTTCTGTGGACTCTTCTATTGTTCGCGCCCTCCTGCCCTACTATGCCTTCGCCAACGCAGGACCTTGTTGCTTGCCTCCACGTTCTCCTGTCCTAGCCAGGCGAGCCGGCCCACCCCACGTCCACTCTCTGCTCTGCTCGTCGTCGCCAACGCAGGCCCCTCAAAAAGCGAAGAGAGCAACCTAGAAAGTTGCGGGTAGTGGATCTGCGAGCCTAAGGCTGCACTGCACGACATGTAAGAGTGCTCAAGACCCCTGCTTTTGCAGCATCGACAAACAGGGGAGTCCCTGTCTCTGCGGGAGGGTGAGACCTCCTTGCCCCCTTGACCGGGAAAGAAGCTTGGGCCAAGAGCAGGAGTACGTACCGATTTGCGCTGCGTTCCCCCTTCCTCCCCTTCAGAATCTCTCTCTCATCCTCACCACATTTCAATTCACCTCAGCATGTTAGGCAGCCTTGAAATGGTGGGATATAGGAGCAGACCACGGAAAGAGAAACGCAGTAGCTGCCCAGGTTGTATAATAACACGCGTCTATGTTGATGCTTTACATCCTTTCGTGCACGCTCCGCTCTGCTGCGCTGGCTGGAGAGGCTGCACCTAGTAGCTTAGTATGGAACATGGAGTTCTCATCTTCCAAGTCAGTCAAATTAGTCTGCGACAGTCCGGAAAGCTACGACAGCGAGCAAAGTGTCGGTTGCTCTTGTCTTGCCCCGAGTTCCAGATCGAGAGCTATGCTACATGACCCACTAACAATGTCTGGGGCATGACAATATACCTTGGCTGAGTTGTGCTAGTTTTGTGACGGCTCTGTTGCTTGTCATTGCTTGTATGAGAATTGTAGATATTTCGTACGACAGTCGGATCAAGGATGGCATAAAGTGGGTAGGCATGGAATGAACGGTTCATCCGTCGTATACATAAGGACCTGGGCATTGGCTGAGAGTAAACAAAACCATCGAGCTTCTGATAGCAGATTGGGCCAGAGATTCAAACATCAACGAATGGAAAGCGGCATACCCGCTTGGCCAAGTTTCAATCCATGGTCGGCTCTCGCGGATAAGATTTCTCCGTCTCCGAGATGGCAGTTCTCCATAGGGACCCGCCGGACAGCACTCACAGATGCCCAATTCTTCGCAATGCGTTCGTCATCCATACTCATCTTGACCCTCATGCTCGTCCAATAGCTGATGATAGTGGTCTATGTGGACTAAAGCCACTGAAGCTAATGCGTGTTGTGTTTCCACGCTCTGCTCTCCTCTCCGAGACCGTGCTCCTAGGTTTCTCTCCGCGCGAGCTCTCAGTGGCGTCCATCCGCCTCCTCGGACCCAAGTGATTCGGATGAAGCGGCGATTCACATCCACTTAATGCCCCATAATACAAGAAACTGTTCCTCCTGTCAAGAAAAAAAAGGAAGTGGCTGAATTCTCCCCGAGCATCGGCCGCCAGAGCACGGAGAGGGGTTTTGGTTGTTACAAGGCGCCCAGTCATGATGACGGGAACACGCAATCTCCGCAGTTCCTGAGACGAAAGGAGGAGGGCAAAGGATACGTTACCGCCTGCCGAAACTCTCGCAGCTTACTGCATACACTGAATGTCGACCAGGCTGGTGGCCAATGGGCCGGGACCCGGCACAGCGCTAAAGGCACCTTATCCGAAGAAAGTAACAGCCGACGTTGACATTCTTTTGGTGATCAGTAGCATCTTCTAGGCTCAGTGCGACGAAAAGAGCCGAGAAGTTTCCCGCTGGTTCCAGTGCGCTTCCGCGGTGGTCAAAGTGGTGTCGTATTTCGATACGATTCCGACGAGTCAGAATCTGATCCTTGGGGAGGGTTTTGTGGTGAAGCGACGAAACGGAGCGATCAAGTGCCGCTCGGCACTCTGGCGGTCTCGATCCACTCTAGCTGATCTCAGGACATGCACAGCACAGAGCGGGTGTCTTGAGCACCTGTCGAGGTGCCTGAGAGTGCCCATCGGATTAGTCTTGGGAACAAGATGCGCTAGAAGAACGAAATTGCCGGGGCCCACTTGACACGGCGCGGCACCGAACCGAGATGGTGGGAGGACGGAAGGGAAGGAGGCGGGGGAGCCAGGCATGGAGGACACCGACGGAGTGGGACGTCGTTTCCCAATCACAGTCGCTGCTTCCCCGTCCTTCTGGCTCCACTTCACTTCCATGGCTCAGGGGCAAGGACGTGTACGTACAAGCACACCGAAAGCGCTACCACCACCATTCGCGCCTTCCTTCAGCCGACCTCACCTTAATTATTGAACCTTTCCAGGTTCTGGCAAGTGCGAGCCGCGCTGGTCCTTGCGCTCATTCCTCCCCGTCCACTGCCCC
>JAIMZG010003413.1:0-12885 GCA_020466075.1 Colletotrichum coccodes
CGGGTGGTGGAGACCATGAAGGCGGGGAGGGAGGTGTCCTCCGGACGGGGGTCGTCGAGGACGGGGAAGGGGGTGGAGTCGATCGAACCCATTGCGAATGCAGATCCGGGGAGGGGATGCGAACGTGTGGGGTGAGTGTTGGTTGTGGTCGGGTATGGGGCAGGGGGAAGTGTGTGGGCTGGGGTTGTGGGTTATGAGAAGATGGTGGTGTGTTGTTGTGTGTTTGTGTACGTGTGTGATGGGTGGCCAGGCCTTGGGGGTTTGGGTGCAGAGTCGCGTAAGTTGACTTATACGGCACTGACAGATGCGTGTAAGTGATATGAGGATGTAAAAGGACGGGGGAAAATCGCAAAAAAATGCCAAATAATTTGCTGCAAAGTCCAGAATGTGATTTCCCGTGCAGGCGCTGGATGGATGAGGGCGCAAGTTCGGATTGCTGACCTGCCGCTACTCGGCGCCGTGTATATAGTTCGTGGCCGGAATCGATTCCGGCCTCAAGTGAGGGGGTGCCCTCTTCACTCCGGCCGCAGAACATGACACGAAGCCCCCGTCCGCCGTCCCCGTCCCGTTTCTGTTTGTCATATCATCCTAATCTCCCTGGTCACACGGACTCATTCGGATAACCAAGAAGGGGTTCGCTCCCCCCCTTCATGCCAGCCAAGCCCTTGCACCTGGTCGTCGACCATGATAAGCGGCATTCCTCTGCACCTCACAGGCTCCCGCACCCTGGGCGCACCCCATCGCAGTCCCCATATTGCCAGCTGGCATTCTTTCTCTCCCTTCCGGAAGGACGCAGGACACTTTCATAGAGTTTTCGGCGATGACGAGGCGCTTTGTCGTTCGAGGCGCCGATGTTTTGTGGTTCTGACAGACTGGTGCAGGCGAGTTGGAGTTGGAGGGTGGTTGAGTAATGAATTCCCCCAGTCCCACTTTTCGACCGATCATTGCCGGCGTGGCCGGAACCGTTCCGGCCTCTTGGCACACGGACCCGGCCTGGACTGGCTGAGACGCTGACAGGTTTCACACAGACGCGAGGTAGACAACTGTTAAGCCGATAAGAAAGTGCAATGTGATATTAAT
This sequence comes from Colletotrichum coccodes, assembly GCA_020466075.1. Classification (NCBI taxonomy): domain Eukaryota; kingdom Fungi; phylum Ascomycota; class Sordariomycetes; order Glomerellales; family Glomerellaceae; genus Colletotrichum; species Colletotrichum coccodes. The sequence continues at coordinate 1,081 of JAIMZG010003413.1, forward strand.
GAGTGCTGCTAGTGTAAAAAGCCAAATCTGTTGAAGGTGCGACACCTGCACCGTGATTGCCTGGCCGCCCCTAGCCTCGCTGGTTGAGATAACAGCCCCTTCGCACCCTTACGAGTCCTCCTCATGTGCTTCTCGTGTCTAAATGAATGTCGTAATAATCGTAAAAGTCATGCACTATACTCGTCCATCGTCGTTGCTCATTCCTTGCCCATTCTTGTCCATCGTCAATTTTCCAAGCCTGGTGCAATGCAAGCCGTAAGCCATAATGTTTCCCGCAAGAAAGATAGGGAGCTTACCTGAGGCAGAAGCCGGGCTCTTAAAGACTCTCGTCGTCCCGAACGAAGAGGAGTCCAGAATCGTCGGGAACATCCCCCGATTCGCGACGCGTCACTCCCAGTGAAGTCCAGGTGTCGCGCGTAGTGAAACCTGCATCTGAGCCATCCTCCTCTACTACAGACCCATCAAACTCGGCCCAAGGCTCCCAATCGTCGTCGTCTTGCTCAAGCTCCTGTGTTGCGTCGGGATCGGAGTCCTCAGTCTCATCCAAATCGACCTCCACAACAGACCGAACGAAGCGGGGCACCGCCGATGAACCGTCTTCATACACATATTCGGTGAACGTTTGTGTGACTGTCGTCTTGCATCGTGAAGTCGTCGCAACGGACGTCGCATAAGCCGTGGTGAAGGGCTCGCCGTTTCCTGCGCCACTGCTTGTCAGAAAGGGACTGGGGGTAGGGGGACTTACACCGGGGCTATCTGGGCCATTTCCAGTGGCGGTAGGTTGGACGTCTGACTGCGCCGGTGACGAACCGATCGGGTCCGGGTTGCTGACCGTGTTAGACGGAGGCGGCACGACAGTTCCGCTCGCCGAACTACCTCCAGAGGCAATGATCGCCGCAAGCTGCCGCTCGATAGACTGGATGAGCCTCAAGAGGTCTTGGAGATCCTGTGAGGAGATCTGGATGCTGCCAGCTTGCCTCTTGGCGATGTTCGCAATTTCAACAATGTCGGGTTTGCGGTGACCACCGCCCCAGTTTCTCAGAAAGCTCTCCAGTTGATTATCAATGTCTTCAGCGGCTAGACTTAACGCCTCGAGGTCGCTTGCTGGAAGTTGAACCGAATCAGCACCGCTGGTCCGTCCACGAAGGATCGCGCCGGACGCGCCCTGGAAGGCGACGTGTAAAGTGACACAGGCATGAAGAATCTTTGTGATGAAATGCATCTCGGAATGTTCAAGTGAGTAAGGGATGGTTTATCTATCAATCGCGATAGTATCGAGACTTCTCGAGCTCATGATATAGTTTTGTGGCGTTACCGCCAGCAAAACAATAGCAACGCATTCCAGAAGCCGTTTGGTAGCCGCTGATGCTGATGCATTCCTCCCGTGGAATCGTCTCTCGGCCAATAGCGGACCAACAGGGGCTGTGACTGAGAACGACAACACTTGTGTCTTTCCAATAATCCGTAGTCAACGTCTCCGCTGACGTGCTGTTTCTGGAGCCTCGTAGACGAGCTGGTGCAAGACACTTAGCGTCTTTTGGTTAATGCTGGGATGGTGGCTCGGGATGATAAGGCAAAAGTGTCGCGCGCAAGAGTCATGGCGATGATGCCCTTCACGGAAGTAAGTCCTTGTTGTGGAGCGTTGCAGGGCAGAGGGGTGGTTTCGGGGATGCACGATGAAGTTTGGCTTTGAAGTGACGGCAGTACGGTTCCCGTCGGTACTGGCGGTGGTGATTTGATCGGCCACAGGCGATAACGATGCATGACGAAGGTAGGACATCTTTGAAATTGAAATGGACCTGGGGGTACGGATCAAACGCGAGTTTTACGGGATGCTCTCGTGGTGGCTGTCGATAGTGGTCGCACGGATGTGTCGAAACAAGGATAGCTAGCAGGCTGTGCGGATGTTCGTCGTTGGTTTCTTCTTGGATACCAGAGACGATGCTCCCTTTCCGCCTGTGGATGACAAGCAAAGGGCTGCTCTCCCTGGCCCTTAAATGACGATAGAATCGCAAGTAGGGACGGCCGCCTCTACTCCCAATCTGCGATTCGTGAAGGTGCGGCACCGGACCGGCGCTGGGGCTGGGATACTGACAGATCAACATGATAATTTTCTTATCGTCTCCCGTGGAAAGCAGGCGATTTGGAAGTTGAGCGGATTGACCGGAGCTGAGCTCTGGCCTCAGCTCCATTCGGGCTTGCGCCACTTGGCTTCTTGCTTCTGTACGTGTCGGGTTGGGATGGTTGGCCCTCGGAAGTAGGATTGGCTCTCGTCAAGGGGGATTGGAGTTCGGGTTGAAAGCAATTTTGTATCCATCGAACAGGGAAGTGCGGCCGCGGCAGATGCGGGAGGTTCTCACTGCCCCCCTTCCACGTCTTAGGGCTTCCATCTCCAGGTTGCAAGACAGCGGATTTCGCAAATCGGCGCCAGCGGTTCAGCTGGCGATGTCTGCTTTCACTTTCGATCACATATAGAGAGTTCTTGAAGGTACGACGATCAAGACTTGCAGCTGTGAAGTCCTCCCTTGAAATCCCCCATGAGTGGATCGTCTCCCAAGGAAACCGCCCCTTTCGCATGTTGAAATGAGAAGAGATTGCGAAGGTTCCTCGGCCAATTTGGTATCCGCATCAGAGCCGACGAAACCCCAATCCGAGCTTGCCACAAACTCGGTCGGGTACTATTATTTGCGATGTGGTCCGTCTGCCACTCCGCTGGTTCACAGTTTTGGGATGGTGTCCTTTCACCGACGTTGCCGTTGTCGCAGCAGCCTGAGCAAGAGCCAGCGATGTGCCTTTGAGACCTGCTTGTATTTTCTCGACCCCAGCGGTCTCATGATGCAGCGTAGGCGGTAACCCGGGAGGCGAAAAACGAGGGATTCAAGGAAATTCCAGGCCGAATCGGACGCCTGCAGGTCGTCATCATCAATTCAGAGTTCTGAGCCGCTCTGGGCAAAGTGTTGCAGTGCGCCAGCCAAGCGTGGACCTGAGCCATCGGGTGTGGTGATTGTGTTAGTTTGAGACTTGTTTGCTGTCCCCTTGATCCTCGCTCAGTGCCTGAACCCGTTGATCCCGCCGATACTTCCTTCAGGGTGCATTGGCAATAACGATACAGACGGCAGTCATCGCCGTCGTTCTGGCCAGAGTTCAGAGTCAACGACTTGTTCGAGGTCGGCCGATTGTTTAATGTCGGATGCATCGCTCACATAGCATCGTCAGTGAGGTAGACAAGGTAAATGGCCAAGTGTTTCTGTGAGCTGGGTCGTAGGTTGTTGTGGGAGCGCGCCGACGTAGCAGAGTCGTGCCGTAGCCCCGAGGGGAATAACTCGCAATACCCCATACACAAAGTCTGAGAGGGCCATGGATCATCGTTTGGTGTTCCGGGAGGTGTTGTGGAGAGGCCAAAAGGTAACGTGCTATCACCATTTTTCGAGTCAAGCCATGCTTAAATGGGTAAGTGACAGCTGGGCCATGTCGCGAGGTGTTGAATTGTTTCGTCTTCGCCCTGACAGGCAGACGGGATGATTGAGTATGAGGATACGGATACATGATGGGAAACGACCTGAGGCACAGCGACATGAGTGAATGTGAGGGAAAGACAAGACCGGGGCCTGGGAAAGGGCGGGAGTCAAGGTGGAAAGAGAGAGGCTTCGGATGAGGGAGCAAAAGGCAGAAATGGGGGGCCCAAAGTGTGTGTGTGTGCGGAGCGTGTTACCGAGCGTCCTGCTACATGTATTCCCAATTCCTGCTCAGAGGCCGGCCAAGGTTTAAGTGAGATGCATTCACTCATCAGCCAGGAATGACGAGAGTTGAGTCGATGAAAGGGTACGCGGTGCGTGGATGGCCCCCCCGGCCGGCGGAGGATGCCGCGGTACGTATCTTGCCGTCTCTGCACGTAAAATCGGTGGAGGAAGGACAGAGGGGAGACCGAGATGTACCTTTGTACCTCTTGAAGGGGGAAAAAACCCACCCGTGCATCCATCCATTTCCGGCCAAGGCCACGGCCCCCCTTCAGGTCATTGGTCTTTCGCTTACCCACAACTGCCCGCGCGGTGCTGGCTATTGCTGCGCAGCGTGGCAGGTGCGCGAGAGGAAGCGAAAGCTGGAGGTCAATTCTTGAGCGAGAGCCCAGCACCACGCACCCAGCACCGCACCGCACCCAACCCAGCATGAGAACCGTTTATTGTCACGCCGCCTGGTCTGGCGCTCTCTCGAAAATGAGACGCCAAACTTACCAGATGGACTCCCCCATAAAATAAAAATTCTCTCGCCTCCCCATCTCGTCTTCCCATCCACCCTCCCATTCCATCCATCGCCCACGCAAGCCATCATCACCTCGCCGTCGACTATGCGAGTCACCGACGCGAAATAATCTGCCGTCGAGACAGACAGACCGCACCGCTCACCAAACCTAGCCGCAACCGCAAGCACCGTCCAACACCTTGCCCAATTCATTACCCACCAGATCACAAGTCGTTGCCCATTGGATGACCGGCTCGACCGCCACTCCATCCATCAAAGCAGCTGCCTCCGACAAAGCCAACACTTCCTCTTGAGCTCCCCGTCGCTCTCCCATCGAACTTCCGCCCTTTGCCTTTACCTTCAACGCCCAACCCACATCCACTCTATCCATCACACAGCAGCCTACCCATCGGAATGGCTCCCACCGCATCTGTCAGCCGACGCAAGTCGAGCGGAGGCAAGGTCTGCCTCGTCGTCACTCTCACTGTCGATGCCGACAAATTGAAGCAGATCCTCGACCCCAGTCCCGCAAAGGAAGACTCGCCCGTCAAGATGGATGTTGAGGATACAAATGGAACCAAGGAGACACAAGAATCACAGGACTCCCCCGCCACATCGACGACGTTGCCTGCTCCTGTCGCTACGAACGGCGAGACCGCATCCGACTCGAACCCCGGTACGCCTGCTGGTGACGGTACTCCCGCACCCACATCAATGGGACCTCCCACCGAAGGGGTCAAGAAGAAGGGTATCAAGCGGGGGGCTGGTGCTGTTAACGGACTTGGGCCCGACGGACAGCCCAAGGTCCGAGGCAAGCCAGGACCTAAGAAGAAGGCGAGGCTGTATGTTCACCCTCTGTGACTTCACTGCGTCGACTCATGCTAATCTTGTCCCACAGTGAGGATGGCACAATCGACCCGAATGCCCGTGGTGGTGCCGGCGGACACAAGCTGGGACCCAAAGCAAACCAAGGTGCCATCAACGCTGGGTTGCGGGCTCTCGACCGATCCGGCAAGCCTTGTCGCAAGTGGGCGAAGGGCGGCTTCACTCTCAAGAGTTTCACGGGCATCGTCTGGGAGGTCCCACGATGGGTCGCACCGCCCAAGACTGTGCCCGAGTCCAACACGGAGGACTCTGCTGCAGCTTCCGCCGACAGCAGCACCAAAGAGAACAAGGAGAACGACCAGGTCAAAAGCGATGCCAATAGTGCCGCCAACAGCGGCGCCGATGTCGAAATGCGGAGCGCACCAGGTAGTGTTCCCGCCAGCTCGCCAGCCCCGATGGCCATTTCCGCTGCGTCATAGACGCTCGGCTTCTTGCCATTCTTCTTTGTTTATGCCTTGAGAGAGGAAGTGGTCTACCCCACAAGTGTATGCGACAGCTTGGAGTTTGAGGATTTAGGGGACATGGGTCTCGGACGGACAGCACTTGACCAAGGCACGAATCGCCTTTGCAGTCTCTGGACAGACCTTCTCACGCGGCATTAGCCCGCTGGCGTTACGGACAAAGGGCATTTGGTTCAGCGAGGAAGCTGCCAAGGGTAGAGCGGCGTTAGGCACAGAGTGTATACTAGGAAAGTTGGTGCAAGTATGAAGTTATTTCACCTGGCAATACAGTTGATGCCATTGCCACGTTAAAGTGTTCGAGTCACCTGACTGTGCGCGCGATGCGATTATGAGAAAGCTTGGCCGGGCAAAAGTGACCAATTAGGCAGTGCCGAGTCCCTCAGACGTAGAAAATCTCCCACGCCGGAGCTGAGCAATGGATGCAATGTGCAATCCGTCGATGAAGTCTGGTCGGAGAATGCTGACTCAAGTCAGGTTTGCGGATTTGCCTGCATCAACTACAGATGACTGGCGATGCAACCTTCGCCGCGCCGCACTGCACGGCCTCGTTCTCTACTAATCTGGTTCGAGTGCATCGAAAACCCATCATGATGGCGCTCAGAGCGGGTGTGACTGTCGGGGGCGCGAGATAGCGTTGCTGATGTGATCCATTGATGACCAGAGAGACATGTGGGAACTCACCAGCGGTAAAGTGCGCGAAAAAAAAAGCATTGGTCCCTCCTTTCTTGATTCCCCCATCCAGCCCGTCTGCCTCCTTGCGATGGAGGAGGCCGGGAAAAGGGACGTTGGTGGTTGGCGTTGGACACGTGATATTACATAATCGTGACCAGCCCCGGATTGGCTGATCAAGGGAAGTGGGGGCCAGGTATGTCAGTTGCTCGTTCCCCGGCACCAGCGTACAGTGTGGGCGCATTGCATGACGACAACGTTTCCCGCCTCCTTTGAGAGTCTCGCAGTCAGCGTCTCACTCGAGATGCCCCTTTGTCCATGCGGATCCGATTTAACCCAGAGAGTTCTGGCAGAGGTAGTTCTAAATATGCAACAAAAAATACATCCGTTGTTTTCCCATCGTTCCATGGAACGATTTCTTCTTCTGCTGGTGTTTTGACTCGGGGAACACTGGACAGTAGATAGAGGAGGCAGTCTCCGATAGCACCGTGCCAATCCCTGGCTCTTGCCTGCCCGTAGTACGGGGGATATCCTGCGGACCTGCGCCTGTTGTGACTGGCCCTTCGATCGGCGCCTCAACTGGCTGGTTAGCCTCTAACAATGACCTGCTCTCGTGATTATTTAGCGGCGTCTGGCAACTGGGACGACGGCGGACACGCTCGGGACAGGCCAAGCCCAGCGACCTCCAGCCAAACACGCCCGTCTACCATTCGTCCGCGCGCTGGACCTCACCTCCGTCACTGCACCGCACCGCTCCTGCTCCCGCCCCTGCTCCTGTTCCTGCACTGTGACTTTCGCATGGATGCAACTCAACTCTCTCCACACGCTCCGTCCACCACGCTCACTCACCCTTACCTCCACAGGTCTCTTCGAACTTCCGTACCTTGCCAGCACCCAGTACCTTGCCGGTACTGTCTGTACCGCACCCCCCGTCTCCACAGAGCGATAGCACCCGACCTGACCTCACTCAACCCCCATCTTTCGACCTTCATCACTGCGTTATCATGATAATCGAGCTGTCCTGCACCGGATCCTAGCACCCCCGACGAGTCCCCTCTCCGTGCCGTTGCAGGCCCTTTGGTAGAGCGAAGGAAAACTTGAAGATCCCAGAGTCATCCGTTAGACCATCTCCACGCCCATCATCATAGTGCGACCCGGCCTGAACCTCCGCCCCAGCACGCCATTTCGAGGCCGATTGCTCGTTGCACTCGACGAGCTATCCGTCCCGCAAACCTGCCGCCTTTGACGACCGTCCGAGACTCCAACGACTCGGAACCAGAGACGGGACACAGCTGCCGCCGAATATCTATCCTGGGAAGCTCGGATTGTGGCTTCTCGGGTCTTTGCGAAGCTCCTGTTGCGGACGAGACGCCACAGGTGCGCCGAGCTCGCTGACTCCTTCACGAACCTCGACCCCTCACCATGACGAACCCGTTTCATGGTTCTGCACATTATAACGAATCGAACACACCCACGGGAAGCTCTGATCTCCTCCCACGCCGCTTCTCCTACGCTTCAGTCGTCTCCGGAGCACCACCAAACTACTACCCACCTTACCTTTCCCACCCCGGCCGAACTTCGGTCATCTCTCAGATCCTCAACAACTCCGACGACATCACCTTCGAACCAGCCTCAGGCTACTACGATCCAAGCAGGAGCGGCGACATGGACGCGGATAGGAATGGCGCCAGCCTGAATGGCGCGTCCGCGAGGTCGTCACGAGGCTCCCAGCTCCCTTCTTTTTCGAGGGTTTTTGATATGTTCATGGCGGACCCGGCAGGTGAAAATGCTGGCTCTGGCAGCGCAAGTGGGAGCGGATTCTTCGTCCCATCATATCTGGCGGGATCAGCATATGTTCAGCGGTTGGAGGAGGCACACTGGGCGAAAGTGCAGGCGCAGAAGGAGTCCCAGGCAGCTCAGGCGCAGACCGGCGGGAACCTGTCTACGAGCGCAAGTAGCGTCAGTCTTCACAGCAAGCCGGGTGCGCATCGAGGAGTGAATTACGACGTCATTGAGAAGCCCCCCGCTTTCGAGGAGGACGAAGCGTTTGCCCCGCTACCCACGAGATGGAACAGTCTCGACAAGTACGGTGCTCTAGATATTCTGTCCGACGGCCTCGAGGTCAGATACATTGGGCTTAGAGGCCAGGCAGAGCGTGAACACGAGGCTTTCTGCATACGTGCGGATAACCCCATGCCCCCGCAGTGCGGCATCTACTACTTCGAGGTCCAGGTATTATCGGGCAAGCGGGATGAGTAGGTTTCCTGAGCACACGTTGAGGGCCATGATTTTAACCTGTTTCATAGTATGACTATCGGCATTGGGTTCTCTGGCAAGGGAACGGGACTTTCAAGACCTCCGGGCTGGGAAACGGACTCCTGGGGCTACCATAGTGACGACGGCCACTGCTATGCTGGGCAAAGTGGCGGAAAGCCTTACGGTCCTTCATTTACCGCATCCGACGTTATCGGCTGTGGCCTCAATTTCCGCACTGGCAGTGCTTTCTTCACGAAGAACGGCCAACTGTTGGGCACTGCCTTTCGCGAGGTCGGAAAGGCGGGCAGCCTCTACCCGACAGTTGGGCTTAAGAAGTCGGGAGAGCATGTCCGTGCCAACTTTGGTCAAACGCCCTTCGTCTTCGACATCGACGGCATGATGACGGTGAGTCTTTGGCCCTCCTTGTTATCTATCCCCTTCAAATCCCCCACCCCCCGCTTGGCTGCTAAGCTGGGCCCTCCTACGACCCTCTCGATGATGCTCTTCATTGGTGTACGTAAAGGTTGGCATTTGCTAGGCCATGGTGTGGTCACCTAAGCGCTACGGAGGCGCGATGTGGACGCAGCAGAATAGTTACTGCGCGGTCTGGACATTTGAGACTTCTCCCGAAAGTGAATGACCAACTGATAGTTTTACAGAAAGAAAAGGAGCGTATCAAGAGGGAGATCTCGCAGACAAGCACGACGAGCCTGGTGCCAGCGATGAACGAAACCGAGTTGATTCAAGCACTTGTAGGTGATGCTTTGCATTGGTTTATAGAAAGGAAACTAACTCGTCAGGTTCTGCAATTCCTGCAGCATGACGGTTACGTCGAGACAGCGAGAGCATTTGCGGAAGAAATCAATGCCGAGAAGAAGGCATTGAGCCTCGACCCGGATGCTCCCATCGAAGGCATTAATGTTAAGGACGATGAGCATGCCAACAAGCGGCAACGTAAGTCGGCAGGTTCCCTATCAAGCTTCGACTTCGCTAATGACCCCAGGGATCCGAAGAGCCGTCCTCGAGGGCGACATCGACAGGGCACTTAAGCACACCAACGCATTTTACCCTCAAGTTCTCAAAGATAACGAGCAGGTTTACTTCCGGCTTCGGTGCCGCAAATTCATTGAGATGGTCCGTACCGCCGCCGAGATGAGGGCTGCGTCAGAGGCCAAGAATAGTAATGGTCACAGCGGTGATATCGGTGCCCAGGCAATGGACCTTGACGCCAACGGTACCGAGAACGGTGCTTGGGACCAGATGGATACCGAAGACTCTGCCGAGGTCCCTCTCGATATCAACGAGCTCGAGATAGCGACACTGCAATACGGGCAGGAGCTTCATGCCGAGTTCAAGAATGACCCCAGACGTGAGGTCACCAAGCACTTGGCGGACATTTACGCGCTTCTTGCGTATGCAAACCCTCTGAAGGAGAAAGACGTCGCCCATTTACTCGACAGGAAAGGACGTCTAGCTGTCGCAGAGGAACTCAACTCGGCGATCCTCCGTAAGTTTCATGCGCCAAACCTGCCGGGTGACTTGCTGATTGTGTACAGTGTCATTGGGCAAATCTTCCCGTGCGGCTCTGGAAAAGATCTACGCTCAGACAAGCGTTCTGCTGGACGACCTGCGGGAAAACGGCGGACCAGGCGCCTTCGTCTCTTTACAGGACGTCATCGAAGACATACCGAAATCTCAGCCTTTTTAGAGTGTTTGGCAGCCCTGACAAGCCTCGTAGCATCTCCGGAGGGTTCTCGTTAACCCCGAGGTCGCCGGGCCACGTCAGTGGCATTCCACTCTCGTGTCACATTTAGAACATGCTTTGGTTCCGCCCCTTTCCCTTTTCCTACCATCATATCATCGGCGTCAGGCTTAGTCTTGGAGGGGAATGGTAACTCTACAGTCGGCTTGAGGGTTCTTGCATTGGCTGATGCGGCGGACGGGTAGTCTACATAGGTCAAGCTAAAGGCGTCCGACGCCACTGCACAAATAAACACGCTACCAACGTTTACCTTGTGACACCATCTTTGTTGCTTGCCATTCGTCTTTGGAAGGTCGACGCTGGTCGTCCGGGTTGCTGCCAGTCCCCTAGAGGCACATTGCGACCAGGAACTGCGAGCCACACCACGGAAGGGGGCATATGCGGACATTGCCAGACTGGTGCTATTCTGGCCTTCCGGGGCAATTAACCCGGAGTCCGGCGGCAAACAGCAGAAGCATTGTCGTGGTTGTGATTCGTGGTTGTGATTCGTGAAATAGCAATGTTGTAAGCCGCTCATTCGGGCAAAATTCTATGTGGGCATGATGTGACGTGATAGTACCGCTCAGCCATTTAGTCTACAAAGTCGTCCGTAGACTTACTTTTGGTATAATACAAGCCTCCCCTGTGTCTACGATGCGCCTCTTACACGAGCACCCCCTCGTCGTCGGGAAAACACCTGGCCAGTAACCTCTCACGATGCCTCACGAGGCCGGGGAACCCGGCCAGGATCCCGGGCAGCGTGCGATCCGCCCAGCCGAAACCGTCATCGAGCAGCGGGTGCGTGTACGCAAACACGGCGGCGTCGAAGAGCGTCGGCGCTTCGCAGCCGAAGAACCATCCGCCCACTGCGCCCCCTTCCTCCTCCTTCTCCGCCTGCTCCCTGTTCTCGTCCAGCAGCGCGGCGAGGGCCTCAAACGTGGCGCGCGCGTCGCCGTAGACCTTCTCAGGATCGACGACGGCGCTGCGCGTGGACTTGAGAACCTCGGCCTCCGCCGCCGAGCGGACCTGGCGCGAAAGCGTCAGGCGGACGAGAGGGTTGTTCGAGGCTGGCTCGATGTACAGCCTCGATAGCAGCGCGGCGTTGCCGGGCGCGAGGTAGAGGGCGTGAAGCCAGGCCGTACGGAGGCGGTGGTCGAGGAGGGACTGGTAGGCTTGGAGGCGGTCGGAAGGGGGCGACGGGGGCCGTTTCTCGTGCGGGAGAGGGGAGTTTTCGAGGGCGTAGGATTCGAGCTTGCTTGCGCGGCGACGGGACGGAGAGGGGACGGGAGGAGGAGGTAGGGAAGGGCGCCGGAGGGGGAGGCGTGGTTTGTTGAGGGTAGGATGCGGAAGTCCACGCCGGCAATTTTGAGGAATGTCTACGGTCGGGGTGTTAGCGAGGTTTCTTGCAGGATATGCGGCGCAAAGCGGGAGGGGAAGAGAAAGCGTCGACGGACCTGCCACTTTAGACACGAGGGGTTGAAGCTTGGTCGGCCCCTCGGGGCATCGTCGTCCGCGACGAAGACGTAGAGGGTCGGGATGTCGCCGCGGGAGGGG
>JAIMZG010003419.1:0-10834 GCA_020466075.1 Colletotrichum coccodes
CACTAAACCATCGGCGCATTGTGATGACTCATGAATTGAGTTGTTTGGCTTGCGTAAATTTGATATTATCCATGGTGGATCAGTGGGCTGGGGCCGAATCGCGACCCGAGCCGGGTTCCGGTCCGGCTCGGGATACACCGACCACAGCACGCCGAACATTACCAGGACCAGATCAGAAGATATCGTTCCAACCCGTTGTAATATAAGTGTGCATGTAAAGACCTCAGCGCTTAGTCAGTCTGTCGTCTGTGTCTCGGTGCCAGGATTTAATCTTGAGTTGCAGCAAACCTAATGAGCAAACCCATGACGGTATAAGAGACATTTGTAAAAACAGATAGAAAATGATCTAAGTGGTAAACATGAGCCAGCTCCCCCGTCTGCACATCAAACATACTCAATCACACACTGGGAACATCATGCCACCCAGTGTAACAGCCATTCTAGCTCCCAACGCATTTCTCGCCCCAGCCTTGAGACATCTTCAGCCAACCGCGCCCTCAACATACCCGGACCCTCGGGTCATCGCAGCAAGGCACCGCAGTCGCACCGGATGTGAGTTTCGTGAAGAGAAACATATATAAGCTGTTCGTTTCAGGAGCCGGTCCAGGCCCATGCCCGTTCAGTAGGAGATGCTGTGACGCCTCAGTTTCGCATCCGTCCCCGAAGGACATGCTGTCTACGGCGAACCCGCCAAAGACGCTAGAAGTACACAGCAAAACAGTAGCCGGAATGGCAGCTATCTGACCCTAATTCCCAGCCTTAATCATTTCTCACCTTTGCGGTGATTGAGGTCTCCTTGCTGCATACAAACTTCTTCTTTGGCGAACGAGGCTTCAGTCCATGCAAATAGCCGACGATGCAAGTCATTAGCACGGCTTCGTTCGCACTATGCCGACTATTGACTCACCCAGAAACACCTATAAGTTTCAGCATGGTATAAGATGAGTGCAAAGTATAAGGGCTCAATCGCAGTTGAACCATCTATAACCGTCTCACGACCCAACAACACCCCAACTCTTAAAGCCAGTCTCCACACTATGGCAGCCCGGATAATCCTCTGCCATCTCAATAACGCCCTACACAAGTGCCGCCGGATTCGGCTCCTACGCTGTGTGTGTGGGAGTCTCCCATGGTGACGAGGTGTCCCATGTGGTTTCACGAGGGATGCGCGTATCGACGGGTTCGCGGCGACGGGAATCTTGCCTCACCACTTGCGCAACACGAACACGTCCATCATGCGTATGGATACCCTCGAGCGTCGTCTCGGCGTCGTGCGGTTGTTTGTCAACGAACAGCGTATTGTATACGAACGGATTAGACGGGTCCAGCACGATGCGTAACCGCTCCCTCCATCGTTCCCGGCCGGAGACGTTGACGGCTGACATATCTACCTAGCCAAGAGTAATTCTCATCCGAAGCCAAGCGTCCCCTCTTCTCCAATGCTATCTCACCTCGGCCTCGAGGCAACACCCATGACCCGCATGAGCAAGAATACATCCCGCCATCCCCTACTTCCTCCGAGCCTTCGCAGCCCACGACTTCAGACGACACGGCTCGCCAACTACCAACACCCTGGTGCCGCAAGCCCATCCGAAAACGGCCAGTATCAAGTCCCCCGGCCGTCACGGTCCGAATAGCATCACGGCAGGCAGGCCCTTGCGCCGCAGCATCATCGGCCGACCATAACCTAGCTCAAGGCCGGGACGCCGGCTTTTGGTTTGTTCTCTATCGTGCTCCGTGTCCGCGACAACCGGGGCGAACGGGGTCGCATCCATACTCGCAATGTAGTCACTTATCGCGCCAATTGGGCGCTTCATCGCGTGCCGGAGTCGATAACCCAAGCTTTGAGACCGGGAAGGGCTTCAGCTGGCCTCAGTGTCCGAATTTGCAGTACAGCTGCCGGCGAAGGCCTCCAGACGGGCTGATGATCATGACGAGATGGTCGCGATGGGTACTCCATTTTCGGGCATCCTGAAAGACACGCCATGGAAACAGGCCCTCGAGCGGAAGGACCTATCAAAAGGCGGTGGCTGAGGCCAAGCCCGCGACACCGAAAGAGGGTTGTCAGGTGGATCACCCCATCTACAAGTACGAAACCTAAATCATGTCTGAAGCGGGAGTTGCCGCCACCGGTTCGCTGGAAATAAACATGAAACTATCCAACGGTGTCGGTCGCAGGTTGTGTGAGACCTAGGGTTGCGTGATTGCAAGACAGGCACGACAAGACGCGTGACGGGAGGAGGAAACGTTGAACGAGACAGGCCCATGATTTCCGAGCGAGGAAACAAAAACCCGCCAGTTCGCGTGCCATCAGAAAAGACGATCGGCAAGTGGGTTGAACGAACATTCAACCATGTTGTGCATGACGACCGACCGCGACAGTGTGGTGTGTGGTTCTGCGGAATATCGACCACGCACGCGCTGGCTGACCAGTGCGACGACCTTCGGGTCAAAACAACAACAATGCAGAACAGAAATGAGATGAGCTTGCCAACCCGTCTGTTGATCGGCGGGCGGCACGTCCATGATTCGCCGATCAGAAGCCGCAGACGCGGGCAGATAACCGACTCGCTTCGCCCGGAGCGGCGCACCGACAGGCGCGCCTGTGTTCTGTCACCTCTCAGCCATCAGCCATCAACTAGCCTGTTTACGCCTGTCCGTGTGAGCCGACGTCCGCAGTGCATCCCACATGGAGAAGACCAAGACCCTGATTAGCGGATAAATACCACCAGGAACCGCAGAATTCAGAGAGAACCCCTCCAGGCTAAAAGAGGGAATTCCGGGCGGTCGGTGGGGTGAGTGGGAGGTTCGACCAGAGGCGAGACCGGACCCCCGAGCTGACCGGGGTGTTAGGGACAGCTCGATGGAACTCTGCTGGCGGGGTTTGTGTGCCTAGGCACGTTGCAGAACCCAGAACCTTGACGGGCCCTGCTGCGGCGGCCATTCAGTCGGTCAATATAGCTAGCAAGTTTACTGAACATGAGCCCTTCGCAGAGGGGAGTGAGACACGCGCCCGCAGCCGCTCAGATCGTTTGAGTACAGACGACGGTGCGGCACCGTGTGACACTTGATGCGGACCCCGGCGCTGAAGAGCTCTGTCGTTGTTGCTGCAGGTCAGCAATCGAAGGCCGAGGCACCTGTTGTTGACGAATGTATAAGAAGAGCAGCTGTCACCCAGTTGCGGCTGGGCGCGGGTTCCCGATTATGCATCTTCCATTGATTACTTATCGCCGACGTCTCTGCAGCTGACCAATCTGTTCCTCGGCCGGACGACAACAAATTTGCACTGTATCACACCGCCGGCGAAGGTTGTCAAACGATAAGCTCGAAGGGACGAGCGGCCGCGTCCCATACTTGGAAAAAGTGTCCGTATCTCGTCATCTTCCAAGTCGCTCGGCGATCTCTTCGCCTGACAATACTGTCAAAAAGGCTCTGCTAAAGACAGGTGTGCATTAGAGTGTGTGCGTATCGTTTGCTTGCATTTTACCCAGTCGTATTTCCCCGAGTTGTAGAACTGCTGTGTCCTGTATGTCTCGCGTGTCTGCGGCGGGTGCGTCGGGGAGTTGCCACTGAAGACTCCCCCGTCCCCCAAATCCCCGCATTCTTACCCCTCGCGCCCCGCCTCGCGACATTCTTGCCCCGACGTGGCCGAGACCCGTTGCTTTTTCCGCCGTCCTATCCAGTCGAGTCGTCGACGCCCCCCGCTGATCGGCTCTAAGCAGACGCTCCAGCTTGTCCAGGCCGCGCCCGAGTCCACGGGACACATTTGGGTCAGCCCTCCGCCGAGCACACTTTGTGAGCAAAAACTTCACCTTCTCCGCCATCGACGACGAGCCCTTACAAACGCGTCCAACGAGCATCATGTGGTCCAGCAAGCGTGCTTCCCCCCCCGCGGCCGGTAGCCCGACCGAAGAGGAGGCTCCCGCGCCCGTCACCACCAGACAGAAGAACCCCGGTCGTCGGATTGCCCAGATTGTGAAGCTCAAACCCGAGTTCATCGACAAGTACAAGGAGGTCCACGCCAACGTCTGGCCCGAGGTGCTTAAGCAGATCAAGGAGTGCAATATTGTCGATTGTAGGTGACAATCGAGTCGCGAGGAGCCCGCTGAAGCTGACCCCCCACAGACAGCATCTGGCACGAGCCCGATTCACGCATTCTGTTCGCCACCTTCAAGTATGTTGGCTACGACTGGGCCGGTGACATGGAGAAGATGAAGGACAACCCGAAGGTCCGCGAGTGGTGGGCCATGACCGACGGCTGGCAGGAGTCGGTGGTCCCCGGCGCCGTGAGCAGCGAGGCCGGCGAGCCGTCGTGGTGGAAGCCCGTCGAGGAGGTGTTTTACACGCCTTGAGAAGGGGTATCGAGTGTATTGCATTTTTAGTCAACGACCGACCGAGTAATGAGCGTTTTCGTCTTGATCACAACGGCTGGCCTCTCCCCTTTTGCCCGACGACGCATGAGGTACATGGCTTCGCTCGAAGCACGTCGCACCTGGTGATTGACCATGCGCATTATTTGAAGCCGCCAAAAAGCCCGCCGAATACGCCGCCGGATCCGCCGCCGCCTCCGCGCTGTCCGTGCCGCCGAGCCTCGGTCCTGATCCACTCTTCGAGAAAGGCGCGGTCCGTCAGCTTCTTGGCGTCGTGAACCTTTGTCTGGATCTGAGCTTCTTGGTTGTCGAAACTCAAGAGCGTGGGAATCGAAGTGATCATGTAGGTCATGCCCAGCCCTCCGCTCATGACGTCGGGAGAGTCGAACTCGACCGTGCAGTAGCCGACACCGCCCTCAGCTTCACCCACGCCGGATTCCACGATGGATCTTATAAGAGGGGCAACGACTCGACACGTCCCGCACCACGACGTAGTCCACAGTGTTACCAGAGGTGTGCGTGAGGAGGAGGACAGGAGCTGGTAGGTATGGAAGTCATCGGGACGTCGGACACTGTAAGCGGCGGCAGGTTAGCGGGCGGCAGGTATCATCGGACCGAGCATGGATTGGGTGGTCAGGTAAAGACGCATGCAGTGGCCCACTTACGATGCGTAGATCTGGTTCTTGGCAGGCCTGCTGCGAGACGTGGAGAAGGAGGCAGCGGTGGCAGCGATAGTTTGCTTGAAGGGTGGGATGCCAACACCATTGGCGAGGGGGGGTGGCAGCCCCGGAGGGCGGTGCGGGCTGTGTGTCTCAGGAGCTGCATAGTTGATCGCCTTTATCGTTGCTTGCTCTGCTCATATGCATGCAGTGTGGTGCTGAGTGACGTCGTTGAAGGCTGTCTCGTGATGTGTCGCGATGCGACTCAAGACGCTGATTTGCGACAGGAATCCAGAGAGGGAGCAACCGGGATGGCAAATACGAGCGACAGGTTGTGAGGCGTGCCAATGAAGAAGAGGAAAACGGAGTCAGTGTTTGGGATTTTTGAATTGGGCAGAAACCCGTGGTTGACGGAACCAAGATTTGCTTAGCTGGCGTTGCCTGTCGAGTTGTTCATATCTGGAGACTCGGTAGCAATCGAGTGCGGCTGTTGATGTTCCTGCGCTGCTTTCCAGGTTGGCTTCCCCTTGGCGGCTTTCTGGCAGGTGCAGGTGCAGATGCAGACGCGCTTAAACCACGGCTGTCCCCATTGGGCAAGGCGTAACGAGGTTATGGGGTCGACCACCACTGCGCACGATGACGTTATGGCGTTGCGGCTTGGAATGACATAAGCAGACATGCTGCAGATTGTGCAGGGGTGGCATTTGTCGGTTCCGCGGTTTTTGAGCAGGCACCGGCGGCAACCAGCTGATTGAATCATTGGCGCTCTGGGCGGGCGCTGATTTTGTTCGGCCATTTTCGAACGTCGAATATATGAATTGTTGACCCATTCCGTCCATCTTCAGCCGCATGCGACAGCCGCAACGTTCGCAGATAACGACCGAAAAAATCGAGGCTCCCTACATCAGACACGCCAGACATCATGCGATGACGGTGGCCCTCGCAAGCCTGGACACGTTTCTCCATGGGAAAAAGCAAACGACGGTTGCCATTGCTGCCATCGCTGCCATCGCATCCGATTCGAAGGTCAGCAGGGACAGCAGACCCGACAAGTGCGGTCGCTCCGAGACTCTCCCCCTCAAGTCACTTGCGCTCGAACGTTACCTGGTTTGGCGTCACCGCCTTGCCACCATCCTCGACCGCTGATTCACATTCCCCTCCTCCAACTCGCAACTCCCAACTCTCCAAGTGGAGAAATGGCCTGCACCACGGACGCCTGGACACTTAGGCGTGGAGCCTCCAAGACGGCTTGGTCCAGTCAAATGCCAGCAACGCATCCCCAGTAGCCTCGCTTTTAGGGGTCCCTGAATCCGGGGCCAGGATCAAGATGCACACACCAACAACTTGGGGCATGTGGCCCTTTGCTCACCTCCCTCGAACATCCATCGACTGCATCCATACCAGCTCCGACGTCGAGTCACCTGCCCATCTGTCAAGGTTGCCGAGTCTATCAAGCGGACGAACATCTCCTTCGCCTGAGACTCGTATACCCCACGGAACCCGCCCGACGCGACGCTCCCAAGACCCAAGCATGAATCCCGCGTCTTCTTTGTCCTTGACGCTTGACTCGGTGGCCGGCCAATCCTGACATCGGTCTGCCGATATCTCATTTCGTCCCATGTCCCTTCCTCCTTGCCAAGCACGACGCCGCTGCTTGATTTTGGCCGCCCCCTTTTACCATAAAGCTCGTGGTTCATCCTTGATCTGCTGGGTCGCCTGCCACTACGTGAGACGCTACTCCCATCGCTCACTTAATCAGAATCAAACGGCGCGGTAGCTATCTGACGCCATTCCTCTGCACGGGCCCCGAACGCCTGTTACCCACCCATCCGCCATATTGGTTGCGGTCGTTTGTTGACAAACGACGCTATTTCCCATCGACAGATTCGTTGCGACGCTATCTCATCTCGTCCATCCCATCCTCAATTCCTGTCGCCTCTTCTTCTCTTCCTCTTCGACATATCGTCGAGAGTGTCGACTCAACCTCAGCATCTGCATCATTCTGCATCTGTTCGCCGAAGAATTTGACTTCTTCATCGAGCGCATTGCCACCTTCCCTTGGCTTTTGATCAGGCTTTTGGGCGCCAGCAACCTTACCTCCTCTTTGGATGCACGGTCGGTGTAGAAAGATTATGCTCAACCGAACTTGAGCTTAACCTTCAGTCGAACCTTTGCACCCGATCTTAGTGCATCTCTCGACTTGCCCCCCTCTCCTCTCCTTTTCTCGTCTCTTCACAAGACTTGCAGAATCTTGGCGCCGCCGTCAACGGGCACGACACAGACACAGTCTTTGTGATTACCTTTCTTGGGCCGGGAAACTGTCCAAAACGGTAGTCATGACAGGCGTTGCGGCGTGGAAGAGCCGCTTCGGGGGCGTTTTTGGCAACAAACCCCAAAATGCCGATGCCACGGAAGAAGAGCCTGCCGGCATCCCAAAATGGAGTATGGGCGTACTCAACGACCCGAACACGATTGAGGTTCCTGGTGAGCAAACCTATGACTCGCCCCTTTCCAAGACCCGGTATTGACATCCACAGGCTCGGTTCTTCTCCTCGCCAGCCATCGCAATGAGCCCCTGGGCCTACGCAATGCGCCCGCCAGGACCTCTCACTCCTCCATCCCAACAGGGTTCCCGGAACCGGTCGAGACGCCTACCGGCCGCCGTTCTCCCGCACACTCGGCCCCACCGGATGAGGCCAAGACCACCAAGGACGGAATCATCCTCAACCCTCAACCGGAAGAGTCGGCCAACGACCCCCTCAACTGGCCCGCGTGGCGGCGCGACTGCGCTCTACTCTCTCTCGGGTTCTACTGCATGGTGGGTGGAGGCATGACTCCCTTGCTTGCTGCCGGCTTCACCAACGTGGCCGAGGACTACCATGTCGAGACGGAGACGGTCTCATTGACCACTGGTCTGTACATGATGGGCATGGGCCTCGGCTCAGTGGTGTTCTCGCCCACGGCGATTTTGTGGGGAAAGAGACCGGTCTACTTGTTCAGCGCCGTCATCTTCATCGCCAGTTCCGTATGGGCAGCCCTGTCGCCCAACTTCACATCCCTCATCCTGGCCAGAATTTTCCAGGGCGTCGCCGTCAGCCCTGTCGAGTGTCTCCCTTCAGCCACCATTGCTGAAATCTTCTTCCTCCACGAACGGGCGTTCCGCATAGGCATCTACACGTTGCTGCTGCTCGGAGGTAAGAACCTGGTGCCGCTCATCAGCGCCGTCGTCATCCAGGCTCTGGGGTGGCGATGGGTTTTCTGGTAAGCTCTCCTCTCCTAGCCGCCGACCATAAATTGTGCCGTTGCTCACACACTATGTAGGGTCGTCGCGATGATCGTCGCCCTCTGCGGTGTGCTCCTCTTTCTTTTTGTGCCCGAGACCTTCTGGGACCGGACGCCACTCCCCAAGTCACGGAAGCCATCTCGAAGGCCAAGCTTCGGACGTAGACAGTCATCACGTCACGAAGTTCCTCAAACCCCTGCGGATGTCAGCGCAACCCCCGCCAGTCCTGCCCCGCAGTCGCCTCACGCCGTTTCGCACCATCACAAGGACCTGCACGTTGGCTTTGCTCCCGACCCCGACCAAGACGCCCAAGGCAAGGAAGACAGCGAGAAACAGGCCAGTGACGCCTCCGACTCGTTTAAACCGGCGCCCGTCTCTCGAACCTCTGGCACCTCCGGCACACCCACCTCCGGGTCGGACTACTTCGCCAAAGCCCCTGCCATCGAGAGCGAAAAGTTCCCCACGCACCCCGCAGACGTCAGCTCACCACCAAAGGCCTTGGCATACACCCACACTCTCCGCCACCAGCCTGCCAAGTCCTTCAGCGAGCAGCTGAAGCCCTGGAACGGTCGGCTCAACCACGACAAGTGGTTCAAGGTTATGCTCCGGCCCTTTGTGCTCTTCGCCTACCCGGCGGTGCTTTGGTCCTCGGCCGTCTACGCACTGTCCGTCGGCTGGCTGATCGTCGTTTCCGAGTCGGTGGCACTCATCTACCGCAATCGCGAGTCGTACAACTTTGACGCCCTGCAGACGGGCCTCGTCTACTTATCTCCCTTTATCGGCGGCATCCTCGGCACCGCGTCGCGGGCAAGGTTAGCGACATCATTGTCAAGGCAATGGCCCGCCGCAACGGCGGCCTCTACGAGCCCGAATTTCGCCTCGTCATGGCCGCGCCCGTCGCCGTCACTACCGTTATCGGCCTCATGGGCTTCGGCTGGTCCGCCGAAGAGCGGGACCACTGGATCGTGCCCACCGTTTTCTTCGGGCTCATCTCGTTCGGCTGCACGCTCGGTTCCACTACGTCCATCACGTTTTGCGTCGATAGCTACCGGCAGTATGCGGGCGAGGCGCTCGTCACGCTCAATTTCAGCAAGAACATCTTCCATGGCTTGGTGTTTAGTCTGTTCGTCACACACTGGATCACCGACGAGGGGACCAAGATGGTCTTCATCTGGCTCGGCGTCATCCAG
The DNA here is from genome assembly GCA_020466075.1 of Colletotrichum coccodes. Lineage (NCBI taxonomy): Eukaryota > Fungi > Ascomycota > Sordariomycetes > Glomerellales > Glomerellaceae > Colletotrichum > Colletotrichum coccodes. Next base: position 9,503 of record JAIMZG010003419.1, read on the forward strand.
CTCATCTTCCTCTTCTTCACGATCCCGATGTATCTGTACGGCAAGCGTGCGCGCATGTGGACCGTGAGGAAGAACTTTATGGAGAAGCTTTGAGGAATCTTTAGACTCACTGGGCCGGACTTGGGTATCATTGCGTGGCGCTGAAGGTGCATGGGAAAGCATTTGATTTGCGCGGGATACGGGGTCTTTTTTGCATTGACACAGCGTCGTACGATCATACATGTCCATCACCCGACGGTTTTCCGTCGGTAGCATCTCCGGGCTCCCCTCGTTGGTCTTTGGATGGGCATCGAGGATATGGATGCCGGAGACTAGGCGTTTCATATCTTGTTTGATTTTTTGGGGCCTTACGATACCTCTGGAGGTTTGCATCTTAGATTATATCTGCTTTCCAGAACATATCAGAATACATCGGTTGCCAGAATACGAAGCTCATCTTGTCGTTACTCCCATCCCGGATGACGAGACCGCGGCCCGCCGCGTGCTCCGGTATATACATTGAACGTTTACGGCGTCGACCTGAGATGAGCTCATGCCTCACAAACCGCCCGAACCTTTCGGATCGAGAGCACTTGCACAGATTCCGACCATGTACAACCCTGAAGACGCCATCGAGCCGAATGCGGAGCGAAAGCCTAAGGCGGACGGCTCCGTCAAGAGTCTGAAACATCTTCGCTCCGGTGCAGGCATCGGACCTCAGGTCTGTAAGGTTGAACAGTCATCTACGGACTATGAAGTCGATAGCCCCGCACCCTTTCCCGAATTCTCTAAATACGATTAACGACACCAGAACTATAGGGCGGGGGTATGACACTTGGCTTCAGAAGAACTTCGACCTCGTGAACGGCGTTAATCCAAAGTACTGCGTGAGCTCACAGGGCGTTGCAGTAAAGCACGAAAAGAGCAGGTCGAGGCAAGTGGCCGCCACATGACGCTGCCCCTTAAAGCCAGTGTTTCCTCGCCTCGCCTGGAGAGTTTCCTGTGACTAACATTCGAAGAGACAGGACATCATGTCTTCTGAGGCCGTCCAAAGGGCCCAGACGGGGTGGGCCCGCCCAGTTCCCCTGCCCCGCCAGACCAGGACCTCACCAGCATGACTTGTCTTTACTTTGTGTACCTCAAACGCCTGCTCTGGTAGTCCAACTTGGCTCCTCTCGCCCTGCAACTCTTATCGTTAATGTACGCCACCCTAGCGCCTTGAGCCTTGACTATCTATGTATTATTGTACGTCAGTTGAAAACCATTGGTGCGTGGCCCATCCTCACATGCTTCTCTGCCGCGAAGTGTCAAAAAGCCTGACGGATACCCGGCAAAAGATTGCGCCGAGGGGGA
>JAIMZG010003429.1:0-10089 GCA_020466075.1 Colletotrichum coccodes
TGAGGATGAATAAATCAAAGGAGGGTCCTCCTAAATAAATTAGCATCCAGTCTTTGGTACGGCTCAGCTAGATCCAAAATACAATATTCTACATGCGCCTGTATTGTTTTCCTAATATTGCCTTCATCTTCCCCATTCTAATCAGTTCATGCATTGTCGCTGAGTTTTTTATAGAAGCCACAGGAAGAAAGGGCTTTCCGCCAGTCAGGCTCATATTTCTTTCTTTTAGGCACCAATGGCTTTCGGGGTTCTTCCTCGGGCAATGCTACATCCTTTCATTCCCCTCGTCGTTCCGCCAACCCCTTTTCACCGTTACAACCAGCTCAAACTCATCTACCAATGGAAGCAACTGCTTCAGAGGTACCGTCCCGCCAAGTGCGTATCATCGAGCCCGTGGAGGGCTGCGAGCATACTCATACCGTCATTCTTCTGCATGGACGAGACAGTAACTGCGACGACTTCTCGAACGAGTTTTTTGAGAGTGAGATATCGGAAGACCTGGCCGAGGTCCTTTCTCGAGAGGACACCGCACGAACAGAGAAACCGACGCGGCCGCGAACTCTCCAAGCGTTATTTCCAACCCTCAGATGGGTCTTCCCCACCGCGCCTGCCATCCAATCCGAGCGATTCGGCGTGCCTTTGACCCAATGGTTTGACATGTGGTCTGTCGAGGAACCGGGCGAGCGGCCTGAGATCCAAGAACCTGGTTTGCGACGGAGCGTCGGCTTTATTGCCAAGATCGTCGCCGATGAGTCACGCTCGGTGCCCCGAGAAAGGCTGTACTTGGGTGGCATCAGCCAAGGTTTCGCCACGGCCGTTGCTGCCTACCTGGCTGATGGACAGGGACTTGCCGGTCTCGTTGGCTTCTCTAGCTGGGCAAATCCAACGTTGGCAACCCACGGGTTCCAATGCCTTGATGGAGAGCATTTTCCAGGATCGGGCTTGCGGGCTAGGGAAGGGTCGAAGTTCACACTCGAAGGTGTGATGACAGCTACGCCCGTCTTCCTAGCCCACGCCGTTGACGCCGACGTCGTCCCCATTCGAAATGGACGCATATTACGCGATGCTCTGCGTATCGCCATCGGATCGAAAGTAGGGTGGCACGAGTACCAGCACGGCGGCCATTGGATTACCGAACCAGAAGGAGTAGATGATTTTGTTCGATTCCTTAGACGCACCATGAACTAGGCCGAATCTCAAGTCAAGGGCTGACTTGGGTTGTCATCATAGGAGACATGCATGAGGGACGGATGGCGAACATGCCCATATGGTCAACTCGAGGACTGGTTCGTGATCTGAGAAGGGCCAGGCGAGGATGGAGAGGTGTTGGGAAAGTGTCAAGTCTTACACTATGATATTCATTGCTAAGTCGTTACAAAATAAAGACGAAAGACGAAACACAGGGTATTAAGAGAAGGAAATGTCTTTCAGGTAAAAAAGAAGAGGTGCAGAGGAGAATCGCTCAGTAGGTGACAGTCGCAACTTTGCAAACATATCTGTCATCGCCGTCCTTCTGCAATATGTTCTCAAACATCCACTTGCCGACATCCTCGCGTGCGATAGAGTACCCAATAGCCAGCTCTTCCACGCCCTTGAGGGGGTCCTCAACACCGACGCGGACAGTACCTGACGGCTGTTCCTTGCCGTTTGTAAGGAAACTGGCGCGGACGACGGTCCAAGCCTCTTTGCTTGCGAAAAGTAGCTCCTCCATGGCACGCTTGTCCTCGTGAGGGGTGTGCAGGAGGCCCTTGTAAAGAGGCGTAATGAGATGAGGCGTGTCCCTCCCGAACTTGGAGATGCCAGTGCTGCTTAGTCCAACGACGCGCGGGTTTCCAGAGACGCCCTTCTCGGCGCGCAGCTTCTTGATGGCCTCAAGCAAAACAGCCATGCCCTTCTCGCATACGTGGACGTCCTCGAGGTTCATCTTGCGCAGTTCGAACCATGCACCGATGGAGGAGACGACGGCGTCGACGAGGCGGGTCGCATCAAGGGGCGAGACGACGTGGCGGGCCACGACATCAGCGTCGTGGGCATTGCCCTGCTCGACGCGTAGGTTGGAGTACTTTTCGGACGGCAGGACAGAGGTCAGCTTGGACGGGTACGGCACAAGGCGATGCACGTGTGGCCGGCGTCCAGGGATCGGCGTAGAGCCGACAGGCCGCAACCGCCGGTTGCTCCGAGGAAGAGGATGGTCTTTGTGGAAGACATGGCGTCCGATGATCTGTGACGGGGCCCGGGCTGGGGATGGGACGGATCCGAGTACGGATGCGAGAACGCGAGACGGGGTGGGAGTGCGAGGGTCGGACGGAATAATTTACAAAGGTGTTTGGAACTCCGAACCGATGAACGGCGAAGACGTGGTTTGATCTGGCAAGTGAGTTGCAATGAGGTCGATGGATGTATGATGATTTGAAGACTGGTTGAGAGTGATGTAGATAGATGCTCACATATTCTCTTGAAAAGCGAGGAATTCTTCGTCTTTTATCCTACCTGAAGGGACTTCAAGGGGTTCCAAAGACGACAAGCATAGTCAGGCATCATTGCAAGCCACAACGGATCCTGAGAGATCGTGGTTGTCCCGAATCACCGTGTCCGGCTTTCATTTCCGTAGTCTGCAGCGTTGAACAATCGCGGAAGTTGGCGCCACGTTTGATGGTGATTTGGGCCTTGGGCGTATCTGGGTAAGAAAACGCGGCCGAAAGGCGTCGGCAGGGCTGGATTACGGTTGGAATGTTCCTCCGCTCGATTCTGGTGGCGTCCAGTCGGAGGCGCGAGATACAGAAGAGTGGATCATGAGACGCTTAGCTTATCACGACAGGTGGGCACCGTGGAGGCTTGGCGTAGAGAAGATAGTGAGGATCACGTGAGTGGCTTCTTGCTAGATCCGATCGGGAGTAGTCGCGGACGCAAAAGGCCGCTTCGGCTTCGACGGCAGATCAGGGGATACGTACCCTCCAGTGGGGACGCCACAAGTGGTTCCCCAAACACCGAGTCAGCAAGTCGATTAACAAGTCTTCAACTCCCTCCGTCTCGATCCAACGACCGAAACCCTGCGCCCCCAAAGATGAAGGTCGACGAGTCTGCCGTGTGGTCAACACCCTCGCGAGATCAAAATTTGATCCCGGGCCATCGTATTCGAACCTACAGACATACAGTCTCCACCCTGTCCGGCTCCGAATCCTTCGCCGACTCATCGTCCACTGCGTAACTCTCTGATCGATCGGTTACATGACCCTGTTTTCTGCTGCATACAATCCGTGCATCTCGACGGGACGGTATCCCTTCTCGTCTTCGTGATGTTGATGCAACTCGAGATGGCACATGTCGACGTGACCTGCCACTTCCGGACATCGCTCCCCGGGGCTCGCTCTTCAACTTGAGACCGGCAACCCCCACCAACCCCTCGCGCGAACGCATCGTACGCATCCGCTTCGAGCAACTGGCTTCGAGCTCATCGATCGTTTACTGGCTTCTTAAGGTCTCGTTGGCCCTCGCGAGACGAGCAGGTCCCTGCATAAGCCTCGCGCTCCACTTCCCCAACCCTGCTCTCTAGCACGGACTGTGACGTTTCGTTGTGGCATTGGGTGCCCGGTGTTGGAAACCATAACACAGCCAGCTGGGTCGTTCGAGGGTCGTTTGCGTTTCGTCTGATTCCTGCCCTTCATAGCCTACCGCAGCACACACTCGCAGTTCTCCTTGGAGTGGAGGCGGTGCCCCAGCGCGCGAGGAACACAGCTGAAGGTTCTAGCTGCGAACACATTACCTAAATGCCCAAAGTCACAAGCGTGGCGGAACGAGATGCCCTCGGCCGGGTCGTACATTGCATGCCGGATCCATGCCGTTTCGTAGATCTCTGACGTGGGCCCCCAAAACCTGTCAGCTTTGGGTCGTGTGTCGATATTAAGATCGCGACATATCGCTGCGGTTTGATCACTATCGTCTTTGACAGACGCCATCAACGCCAAGAGACTTTTGGCAGCTCACCTTGATTGCTAGCGTCTTTCGGCTCCAATCATACAAACATGCTTGTGGGAAAGTCATTTCCGGAACTCATCCTCGTGAGGTCCATGGTGGTTTTCTTCCAGTATCTCGGACTCCTCTGTTTCCTGTACTTTTGGTTCATCTTCGCCCTCGCGGGCGTGCCCGGCATCGCCCACCCCGTCTCCGTCATCATCGAGGTTCTCGGCGCCATCGAGATCATCTTCTACTTTGCTTGGTTCGTGCCGTACCGCCGCCGCCTTCAGAAGCCGGGTTTTCGACCGGAGCCGCTGTCGCGAGATGAGCGCCGGCGGTTCTTCCAGCAGGGCCTGGACCATGCGCCGGACGTCGAGCAGTACATCCGCATGTGGCACTGCAACGCCCAGCTCGGCGACATTCGCAGGGAGAACGTCAAGGACTGGTTGATGTGGGCTCTGTTCGACAAGCAGGGCTACCCGGGAGAGCATGAGGAGGAGCTCGAGGAGTACATCATGGAGGCCGAGGAGCGGGCGGGGGTCACCATCAAGAAAGGCTTTGGCGATTCCAACCCCATGCGTCTCAGCTTCGACCCCATCGACATCACACATCGAAGCTTCTTATACTACATGGTGAGTCCGGTGAGACAGGATCGTGAGGGGCGCGGCTGACACGCTTGGCAGATCACGGGCTCGCTTGACTTCCTTGCGACCCTCGTCCTCTTCGCCAGGGGCTTCAAGTTCTACCGCCAGCCCCGCAACACCTTCTTCTCCGTCTTCCCCTGGCGGCCCATGACGCTCCTCTCGCCCAACGAATCTGCCGACCCCAAGCTCAGCTATTTCTGCCGCCCGCACCGGTCCACGACCCAGCGACCCGTGCTCTTCATGCACGGCGTCGGCGTCGGCATGCTCCCCTACCTCCTCTGGCTCTGGAGCATCCCCAAGGACGTCGGCGTCCTCGCCATCGAGATCCTCCCCGTCTGCTCGCGCATCTGTCCGCCCCTGCAGACCACCAAGGAGCTCGTCGACGGCATCGACGCCATCATCGAACAGCAAAAATACAACGACTTCGTCTTTGTCGGCAACTCCTTCGGCACCCTCCTCGCGTCGCCCCTCCTGCAGAGGCCCGACATTGCGGCCAGGATCAACTCCGTCGTCCTCATCGACCCGGTTTCGTTGCTCCTCCACCTCCCCGCCGTGGCGTACAACTTCACCCGGCGCAAGCCGAGATGGGGCAACGAGCTGGAGATCTGGTTCGTGGCCACCGACCCCATGGTCGCGCATACACTCGCCCGTCGGTTCAGGTGGCAGGACTTCATCCTCTGGACGCCACAGCTTCAAGGCAAGCGCACGACGGTCGTCCTGGGCGGCGAGGACTGCGTGACCGACCCCGACGCCGTGGCGAGCTACGTCTACTTTGGCGACCTCAACTTCACCCGGCATGACAAGCTCGAGTGGGCCACGACCCCCGAGAGATGGACGGGCCGGGGCGAGATGGAGCTGATGTACCTCGACGGCATGGACCACGGCCAGGCCTTCTTGAGCATCAAGCACATGCCGCAGATCGGCAAGGTGGTCCTGGCCTACACGCACCTCAACGGGGTCATGGACTCGAGGCAGGCCGACGCCGCCAAGGAGGAAGAGCAGAACCGGATTTGAACGATGCTGTGAACCACGAGGGCGGTTATTTATTCATTTATTCGTTTTATTTTTCGTGGCAAAAAGGCGGCGTCCTTTTGCACCGTGGCTGAGGAGTGGATGGTCTGGGAACCTGCCCTCGCATGTGTTGGCTTTTACTAGTGTTTATATCCAAACTTACTTATTCTCTTCCACGCGTACCACTTCGTACTTTTGGGTCAGATGGAGCAATGCTGCATATACCCGACGCAATTCTTACTGTCGCATAGTTTGGGACAAGGGGAGCAATGCCAACAGCTTTCCTCAAGACTGCCCAGTCACCAGATAAGGCAATGATATCAGTATTCGGATGCTGACTCTCGTTAACGCCTAGTGCACATGGCTCTGTGTAAGGTTGCGAGCCTCTTTGGCCTTGGAACAACGCGATATGAGAGTGAGATCCGTCTGCCAATCGCAGACATTTTGCAGGGCGACCTCTCCCCTCCCTCCGGTGTGGGCGAGGATTGCAAAGTCTGGCGCATCGTCTTCTTCGAAGTTGGAAAAAGGCTCCGAGGGGCTGCGTGTCTCGGGTCGTTCCCGAGAACCCCGATTCTCGAGTGGTACCGCATTGACTGAAACTCGTGAATGCGAGGGCAAGGTGCGGACGGGGTTAGTGGCCGCTAACGTAGGCCGCATCTGCTTGACCACCCAATATCCCTGCAGACCCTCCTCGGGTGAACATCTGGGTCCATCAAAACCAACACCTCGTAAGTATGTGACACGGCCCGCAGGCTAAAAAGAGCCGGTCACGTTTGACTGTCTTGCAGCAATGCAGGGACGAACTTGGGAGCAGCAGTTGCAACCTCAAGCTCTACGCAGCATATGGTTGAATCGCATAGAGAATGCGATAACAACGTTATTGTCTGGTTTTGTTTCATACTAAAAACTCAATGAAAGAGTATTGGGGATTAAACAGCCAGCCAACTGCTTTTGCCTATCTGAGGCTGTCGGTCCATCCATCGTCAGTCGTCGGATTTGTACTTGTAGCTGGAGAGCTAATGCAGTATGAAATCGCAGCTGCCGCGCCATCGAAGGCTTCCTGTACCCATCCTGTCCATCATTGGGGAGTATCCCACAGTACTGTTGTGAATCGCAAGTCGAACCCATGAGCGTCAACGTCGAGTTACGACTTGGGTGCATCGGTCAGGGGCACATATCGAACCCCAAACAGCCTTTCCTTGATCACGGATCCGTCCTCTTTCTTGTCAATGGCCCAGATATATTGGCCATGGCCGTTGTCGTCCTCGACGGGGATGAACATCCTGTAACGTGGTCAGTGTCGCCGCAAAGAAAGGACGAAGACGGCCAACAACCCACCTTCCCGGAGCACGAAGCTGATCCACCAACTCCTGGTGTAGCTCCACCGCAGCGGCCCCGACATGGATGGCATCCCACCCAGGATCGTTCCCCTCGTCCCCGTCCCTCGGCGCCTCGACCCACCCCTTCCTCCCATCGCCGACGCGGAACCTCACCCTCCCGCTCTCCAGCAACGCCCGACCCTCGGCGCTCGTTCTCATGTTCTTTTCGCCGAGTTCGCGCAGCGCCTGGATGTGCTCCAGCCCCACCACAAGTCCCTTGTCCCCAACGAGCTCGGCGAGGAGATGCGTCAGGTACCCCGACCCAGAGCCGATGTCGAGCACCCGCGGCGCGGGCTTCTTCTCGGAGGGGAGGATGTGCGGGAGGAGGGACTCCGCGGCGGTGGCGTGCATGTGGGGGGCCGAGATGGTGGCCTTGTGTCCTATGGATTGCGGGGAGTCTTCGTAGGGTGCGCCGGGGGCGTAGTGTGCGCGGTCGACCTGAGGAAGCAGAGTGGTTCAATAACAAGTTTCGCGATGGTGGCTGGGGGAGGTACCTTGAGAAAGGCGTCCTTGACCCGCTGGTCCTTGATGAGCCCACGCTTCCACATGTTATCCACTAGTTCCTGATTCGTTGCGCCGGAACTTCGCCAGGCCATCTTGAAGTCGAGGACGGGCGTCCGGTGCAGAGAACGGGTAGGAAATCTGAAGATTGAGCTCGGGAGGAGCTGGAGAGCTCTCCGGGTCAATAGGCGTCGAGGAACCGTGATGACGGACGGTGTTGAAGCGAAGCGGGTGGTGTTTTATTGACGAGATGCTAGGACGATGGCGATGATGTTTCTGGGTGCTCTCTTTGCGGATAAGATGCTGGGAACAAGAGTCCAGAGCGTTGTGGAGGCGAAACCAGAAGACAAAGACGTAAAGATTGATGGTTATTTGCACGGGATGATGCAACATTCGACATTCCCGAGCTTCCCCCAGAATGAGGGGGTCGGCGGCGGCGGCGGTCCGTTGCAGCTATAGCGCTCGTCACCCAGGGTCGATGCCATCCATGGGAATGTGCTGGATCGACAGGCGTTATCGCCCCCGTTCCCCTCCCTCAAACCTTGTCGATAAGCGCTGAACTCTCGACCCCGCCAGGCGGACCATCCCGCCGGGAGCGCTGGGCAGATATTTTACGCATTGCAACTTCAACTTCATAAATAAAACTGACCATAGATAAAACAGCTCGAGACTGGATTTGATAAGGCTGTAAAACTGATGTGACTTCACCTGCTCGACGAATACCGTAACAGGCAGTAAAACCAGCGTGATCATCATCGCCATCGCCGTCGTCGTCCGTGTCACAGTTTCAGAGCGATGTACCCAAAAAAAAACTCAGTATTTGATGATGCCGAGAATGAAGGCTGCTGTGCTTTCCTTACCACATGTAGATTACCCTGCGCCCAGTCCCTATCCCTTGAGCACCCAGAAATTCACAACGCAAAGAAAGAGTACGATGCCTATGCCGTAAGACTCGTGGTTCAATACCCACAAATGCCACAAGGAAACGCCAATGCTATACCACTCTCTCCGAAGACTCGCCGGCGGCAATGATGGGCACAGGCAGGCCGCGGTCTGGGCTCTGCAAGACCAGTTGCTCGTGGCGCCGCGCCTTCAAGTAGTCGCTGAGAGACCTGATGAGGATGAACCACCCAACTACCATCAAAATGTATGCAATCCACTCTTGTCCGGTGATGTCCGTGACGCCGCCGCCGCCTTCGCCCGTCACAGCGTTGGGGTCGAAGTTGTGCGAATTCGGATCGGGGGGGGCCGCGTATCCGTCTTGGCCGTTCATCTTGGGCGGGTGGTCGCCCTCCGTCGTGCCCTTCATGTAGAACCCGTACTGAATTAAAGTGATGCCGAGGCCGGCGCGTGACCCGTTCTTGGCGGCGTGCGTCGAGTGAAGGAGGTATGTGAGAATAAAACCGACAACCTGGAAAGACATGGAGATCATGCCGTTCCAGACGAAGCTGAAGAGGGACCCGACCGGCATTCCGTCAATGTACACTTCGTCGGGTCCGCCAAGGCCCGGTGCCAAAATGGTCGTCTCCCAGTAGGGCGGCGCCGCATCAGCAGCGGCTTGTTCGTAGGTCTGCAAACATCATTAGTGCATATCCTGACAATATTTGCATCGTCTTGTTCGAAGACTTGGACCGGACGTACCGGAGGTTGTTCCTCCTTCGTCTCGCCGCCACGCTCGGGCTTCGCCGTCAGGTTGGAGAAGACGCCCTCATTTTGGATACCGCTGCCGTAGATCCGGAACGGCGTCGCAGCTGCACCGGCCGCCGAGGCTGTCGTGGGGGGAAGCTGGGTAACATGCCTGTCGGCGTTAGGCCTGGCATCGGCGGGCGGGTTGCGTGATGCGTCGGCGGAGGCGTGGGTGGAGTCGGCACGGACTAATCTTTGCCTGTCGTCGGCGTCGTCATCGCTATCGTCACCATCGGTATCGAATGCGTCGGCGAGCGTCGGGTCGACTCCGCGAGCAGCGCGGTCGCGCGACGATGCTCGCGAGTGAAAGGAGGGCGGAGGAGAGTTTGGTGTGGGTTGCGGGTGTCTTGGCGGTGCGGAGTTGGGGCTGTTGAAGTCGTCGTCGTCTTGGGCATTTACCTGAGTGACATAAGATCAGTTATTGATGGAGGAATGAATGCGAAAGTCGTCCAGTGTTACATACCCTCTCATAACGTCCGGCCATCTTGACGAATGTCGTGTGTATGTTTTTTGCGTGCGTGTGTGTGGTTGTTGTCTTGAAACTGGAGGACTCAGGCAACCCCTTTCGCCACCGAGGACGAGACGACTAGCGTTGCTTTGTTAGGGGATGAGGAAGACGATATTCGAAGGGGAGTCGGAGAAAGAAAAAGAAGGAAATGGGCGAGGAGTTCGTTTCGCGGGAATCGTAGGAAGAGTCGAAAAGTCGAGGACGACGGGAAAAAAAGGAATGACGAGGATGTTGTTTTGCTGAAGAAGGTGAACAATGAGGGCGGTGGTCGCAGCGAAATGGGACTACGCCATCAGGATGAGCCGGCTTGGTTCGTTTTTGTTGGCTGAACGGTGATGGGGGAGACAGGACAGAGACAGAACACTGACTCTCCGTTTCTGTCTCTGTCCTGTCTCCCCCATCACCG
>JAIMZG010003438.1:0-15180 GCA_020466075.1 Colletotrichum coccodes
AAGAGTGCACAGCCGCTGAAGACTAAGCGGCAAGGTAGATTAATCCCCCCCAAAGCCGATCTCTCCGAGACCCTCACACCCCCAAAGCGCCAGAATTTAAAAATGCCCCGGCCAAGGCTTGTCTCCTTCTCTCCGGGGCTCAGTAGATTAACCCTCCCGCTGTCCGCTGTCCTCGTGGGAAGGGTGCTAAACCTTATTGCGGCCATTTAAGGTGGTTGGACCCCCTGACAAGACTTTTTTAGCTGCCGGAGCCACGGGATGGCGTCCCACCCTCCTTCTTCCTGTGTCCACCCATCTGAGGTCATTTTCCACTCTTTTGCATCCGTTGGGCCACACCTGTTCCTGCAGGTACCGAGACAGGAATACAACTCTACTCTTCTCAACCTTGGATTCTACTACCAGATGTCGGGCACAAGCTCATCTTTAGCGCCAGCCGGATACGTATGTTTCTCTCGTGTCTTTCAGAATGGGGTTTCCCCCCTACCGTACTGGGCGAAGTGCGTACATACGTCAAAGACGGGGTTCCGGGCTGTCAGCTAACACGTGCCCCTGTGACAGGATCCAACCCGCCAAGCTATCTATGTAAGCGGTCCCCCATCCCCTTCTCGGCTTTTAGGTCTGTCGAGAGTCGCATTACCGTTCTCTGTTTCCCGTGTCCCGTCTGGCGTCTGTCTGCCTCTGCCTCCGAGTCCCTCATGCCCTCCCTCTCGGAATTCGGCTTTTGTTGCCATCGTACCCATGGTACTGTTGCGCTGCTACAGCGGTCTTCATCCCTTCTGCCTGAAAACCGGCGAGTCGGCACGGGTAGAAAGGCACCGCAGGCGGAAAAGAAGCCGGGTTCGACCAAAACACATTGATGCTGGGCGTGCAGTCGCCTCAAACAAGCCATTGAAGACTATGAAACAAGCCCGCCCTCGTCCTTCTCCCCCCCTCAGTCTCAGTCTCGCCCCGGTCTCCTTCGTGACCCTCTCTTTCTTTCTTTCTCCCTCCCATCTCCATTTGGTTCTCATCACGGACGATTCTCTTCCCGGCCCACATACCAAGAAATTCCAAGAGTCCCGTCGCAAAGGACCAGTGTGGCAGTGAGCACACCCGAACCCACACGTACAAACCACACATGGCGAGCTCACGGTCCGATCCAATTTCACTAATCATCCAGAGTTTTTTTCTCCCTGTCACAAGTTTGCTCATCTAACCGCCCACTGTCAGCAGCCACACGGCACGACCGCAGCCTCCTCCGTCCCCTCCCCATCCCATCTCTCATCTCTAGCAACCATGTGCCCTGCTCGTCCAAGACTCCAGTACCAGGCCCCAACCCGGCCGGCCAGCCCTCGTTGCTCTCCTATCAGTCTAGTTCAGCAGTAATTCCAAGCACTTAGCACTCCGGCAAAACCAGGTCTCTGGCCATGGGGCCCCCGTCATCTAGCGGCGCGCTAGATGATCGGCTTATTCTCTTTCCAGCACTGCCATCACTGCCGCTCCCCGGTCTAGGTCGCGGAATTCGTGCGACGATGTGACGCCCAGCGTAGCCCTTCCGTGTCGCTCCCATGTCATTTCGCACCACCGCCTCGACGACCTTCCTGGGGGCTTTGGGCTCGCTGAACCGTGAATGCCTGATGTCGACGGGCGGCGCTGCAGCCTGCCCGGGCACAGGCCGAGCGAGGAGCGTCAGCCTCCTGTCAAGCCCAACTTAATTCCCCATGTGCCAGACCCAGGCCCGTGTTGACCACCACAGCTTGCCTGCGGCTTGGGATGGACGTCCGTTCTGTCGATGAGGATGACTCCGGACCGGAGGATCTCCACGCTTCGTCGTGCATGGATGGCGGCGCACCGCTCCAGAGAGGATGTCAACTTTGGCAAGAGGGGCTATAGTCCAGCGCATATGCAGTTTGCTGGACATCACATCATCCGCGGAGAGAAACATGGCATCTGCATCAAACTGCCTATCCCCAACGACACGCGGGCCCAGACCGAATACACGCCCGGAAACGGGGTCTTGGATATTTCGTGGCCTATGATCGGTGGGACACTGCAGCACCACGTTTCCGTCCAATGCATCGCGCCTTGTTTCCGATCGCGACCCTACAGGGAAGAAAAGTCATCTCAATAAATCCCCCGACTTCATCATACCCAAGACATCTTGGCCGGCCTGCGCCAGCCAGTGTCATCTCTTCTGTACCGCCCGTCGTTGCCTTTGTCAGGACTTGGTCCGCTCTTCCCCCATGCGCGTGGCTCGTAGACTCGCGGCCTCGCCCCGCCCCAGACTTGCAGAGGCGCGGTGAAAATCTCGGCTGGAATGCCGGGGGTTGATGCGCGAGAAGAAACAACCAAGCCTGGACTCGTCCACGGTGAAACAAAACGAACTCTTGGGTAGCGGACAAGAGGCGCGCTAACTCTTCTGAAATTCCTGTCGCCAGCCACGAGGTTGCATTGGGTCCCGCCAGTCCAAGTTCGCCCGACCCCGACTTGGACCACTTCCCAGTTCCTCCGTCCCAAGACCGGTGGAAGAGAACAATGGGACAGAACGACGAATCAAAAAGAGGGCTTGTTGAACTGACACTGCTGCGCTCCTGTCGTTCGTGTGACACATGCCACGGCGGACCTCAGACAAGGAACGGTGTGGCGCCGTTGCATCATCGGACGATGGAACAGATCGTGTTACAGAGCTCGCCCACCCACATGTCGATCAGATAAACTCACTTGTTGCCGCTTTTCAGGGCGGCCGACCTCACCCCATTCCCCACACAACCTTGCTTCCAAGTCCCAGGCCCAAGAAGAACGCTCAGCCTCATTGTCGCGGCGCCCGCTAGGTCGACTTTGGTTGTTGCTGCTGTTGCTGGCCTTCGTATAGCCCGGTATAGTATCCGGCGTAGTACCAAGACATCAAGAGTCTTTTCAGGCCTTCGTCTTGCACTGCAAAGCCAGAGGGGCGAAGGTCTTTGGTCAGTCCCGGCTTCTTCACTTCGACCCGAATGGCACCAGAAGCCACTCGTCGTCCTAACGCTCGACAGCCGGGGATCTCTACATACCTGAGCCGAGGAGGCCTTGCGGACCCATTGTCGCAGGACCTGGGCCGTTGCCGCCGTGACCCGAGATTGCCTTTGGGATAGGCACGCCACCTGAGTCGGTCTGAACCTGGAGTGAGCAGGGAATACGTTAGCGGAAGCGAACAAGATGCATAACGGGAGAGCCAAGCTTTTCTGATCTGCCTGGATTTCCTCTAGGGTCGATGGGTGGTTTTACATCCGTGCTGCTGCCAGCCCCCTTTGTTTTGTTGGCTTCCTCAGCGTCGTCCACGATCTCTGGCTGATCGACCGCCTGCGTTTGCGCCTCGATGGTCCTGCGGCGATCATTACATGTTAGAGATGGTTCTTGGGGGTTTTCAAGATGCTTGATGGGTAGGGCTAGCCGTACTGGGGTTCTGATTTCCCCTGAAGATCAACATCTTCGAGCTTGCCTCCTTTTGCGTGGATGCTGTGATACTTCTGCCAAGACAATCAGCCACTGCTCCACGAGAGAAATTGTCGTCCATCCTGAGACATGAGGGACCGCTGACCTTGTACTCGTCCAAAGCCTCGTTCCATGAGTCTATCAGGGCGGAGTCATCCCACATCTCAGCATGCGTCATTTCCATGTCGTTGTCGGCCATGTTGTTGCTGCGCTCGAGCCTTCTTGGGAAGCACGTGTTTGAGAAAATTGGGCCGGTGACGGCTGTGTAGACTCAAGGAAGGTACAGGTCTGTTGATGTTGACAGACGAACCTCAAAACAAGGCTGGCGATGCTTGCTCAGAGCTGTAGCTGATCAAAAGTAGAAATATCGCGAGCGTGGTGTCTGTAGGTTCCTTTGGGATTTTGGAGGTATGTATCAAGGCTTCCGGGCATTGAAGAGAGAGGTAATTCGAGGCCCTGTCGACAACTCCGTTTTGTAACGAAAGACTAATTACGACTGATCGACTGTCGTCCGACTTGATGTTTTGGACCGGCCTAGGTGCCGAACGCACTTTGTTACGGAGTATCGCCGTGACGCTCGCCGAGAGTATGAGACCAGGTGCCGTCTCTTGAGGATGTTTAGGCAGGTCTTCGGAAAAAAGCCGACTACTAGACCAGGCCAATATTGTCGTTGTTGTTGTTGCGTTGTCAGCCTGAGGTGTGTTGGTTCGTTGGGTCCAAAAGCATCAATCAGCTTGAAATATAGGCAAGAGGTGCAGTTGATTGACCGAGTGACTGGGTGAGTGAGTGAGTGAGCTCGTGCAGTTGATGGCGGCTGGTCAATAATTAAGGTTAGCGCGTCGCGGTGCTTGAGAGGACGGGCTCCCTCGCTCCCTCAGCACCGATGCCCCGCTAAAAAGTCGCTGATTTGGGCAGCCGGGAGTACTGCGTTAGCGGGGTCCTAGCTTGACCGCCTCCATATCTCGACGGCAGAATCCGGGAAATTTTTATTTTTTTGCTTTCGCGACTGTACTTGTCTGTGTGGGTACCATTGATTTCCAGGGACCGACAACAGTACCAGAACAAAACGCAAAAAATGGCCCCCGAATTGAGAAAAAGGACGAGGTGTAAGCTCGATTCATTCTACATTATCTATGGTCAATGACTAATTCGATCAACAGCGGCAACGGCTGCGGCCGAGAAGCCTGCGAAGACCGCCAAGGTGGAAAAGGTCGAGAAGGTCGAGCCCGAGAAGGTGACCAAGAAGACGACCAAGGTCGAGAAGGCTGAGAAGGCAGCCAAGCGCAAAGGTATGGCTCGATTAAACTTTGCAGCCTCACATTGGCTAACAAGCGATCTATACAGCTCCCGAGGAAGCTCAGGCATCCCCAGTCGCCGCGAAGAAGCAGAAGCCCGTCAAGGCGACCGCGAAATCGAAGAAGTCGAAACCCGAACCCGTCGAGGAAGCCGAGCCCGAGTCCCCCAAGGCTGTCGAGGAATCCGTGGTTGCCCTGGACGATGCTGCTGACTCGGAGGAGGAGGTCGACGCCGACATCAAGGCCCTCGCTGCCGGCCTCGACTCCGACGCAGAGAACGCGCCGGCCGGCGATGGAACCTTCAAGGAGGGCATGGACGTTGGCAAGGTCCCGAAGCACGCGAAGAAGCAGAAGCAGTTGACGAACGGCAAGAAGGAGGAGCCCGGCGTGGTCTTCATCTCGAGACTGCCCCACGGTTTCTACGAGCACGAGCTCAAGGGCTACTTCTCACAATTCGGCCCCATCAACCGCATGAGGCTGGCGCGCAACAAGAAGACGGGCGCTAGCAAGCACTACGCCTTCATCGAATTTGCCGAGGAGAGCACGGCCGAAATCGTTTCCAAGACGATGGACAGCTACCTCCTCTTCGGCCACATCCTCAAGGTCAAGACCGTCCCTCGGGACCAGCTGCACGAGGACGTCTGGAAGGGCGCCAACAAGCGCTTCAAGAAGATCCCCTGGTCCAAGATCGCCGCCGGCGAGATCGCGAAGCCGCGTACGGAGTCGGGCTGGACTCACAAGGTGTCCAAGGAGGAGAAGAAGAGATTGGAGCGCGCCCAGAAGCTCAAGGAAATCGGATACGAGTTCGAGGCCCCCAAGCTGAAGGAGGCCGTCGCGCCGCCGCCCGAGCCGATGGCGGTCGACGCGCCGGAGGAGCCCAAGGTGATCGAGGCCGCGCCGGTCGAGGAGAAGCCGGTCGAGGAGGAGGCTGCGGAGGCCGAGAAGCACAAGGCGGCCAAGGGCAAGGCGAAGAAGGGCGGCCAGAGGAGAAAGTCAAAGGCCTAAGATCTTTAATGATAATCCCTGGTCACGAAGTGTTTCTCTCTTCACCAAAAAGTTTTATTCTGCACAGGGTACTATTTCACTGCGTTCTGTCGCTCAGGAGTCAAATCAAAAAATATGGGTATAATCAGGTACGAGCATGTACGCGCATAGCGAACCCGTCGCACCCATTTGAATTCATTGAGAATTTGGGCAAGCACCGGGATTATAAAAGGCGGATATCGGTCTACTTCAGCGTCAAAAACGAACAAGTCAACGGAAAGTGCGCTTGCTCTGGTGATATTTCAGCGAAGGGTAAAATATGTGAAGAAGAGAAGAGGAAAGGGAAAAATTTCCAGACGGAGCCGACGCTTCTTGAAGTCGTTGGCCGATAAGATAAGACTGACTAAGCTGCTTGGACCCGCCGTCTGTCGAGGAGGGAGGCCTACGCCGGTTCGCAGCCTATCTCGCATCTCGTACAGGGAGTCGTCGTATCTCTCAGTCATGCTCATGCAGCTCGTATAAGGCCTTCTTTTGATGACCCTAATGATGATTCCTTTGTAACCCTCTAGGCGAAAGCGCCATTGGTTGTTTGTTTTCTATCATTACGTTCGGTTCTGGTTGAAGTCGTTAGCACAACCACCACCTTCAAAGTGTGGGCTCGTGTTCGTCAGTTGACCATCCGCTGAGGCCGCCGTTTCACATAGCGATCCTTGGCTCAGAACACCGTGGAAGTCTACACCGAGACCGTATGTTCTCTTGATATACTATTGGAACTCTGCAGCTGCAATGGCACAAGTCGAAACCAAACTGAGATTAATTCTTCAAGGGCCGAAGTTCAAAGAGCATTATTATTAACCTCTGGCATTCACGCACTCAGCGGGCAAATGCCATGTGTGCATCTTGGCTAACGCCAATCGCTATCGGTACGTTTTGTGGAGCCACCCGACCAGTGTGGGGGACTGGGGAGCAGCACCTTCCGCGTGGGAAGTGAACACGCTCGCTAATTTGCTAACCCAGCTTACGTGGTGTAAGTACATCCAAACCCGCCAGGGACAAACTGTCGACATCTCGCAACCCACCTACAACCCTTGGGAAATTAGAGCTTCCTGTCCGCGCCCACCAGCTCAAAGGGCTATACGCACCTCCCGATGCATTTGAGAAGTCACCATGTCGGCCGCCGCTCCCTCTACTGATCCGGTCCAAAACGCATCCTCAGGTTCGCCAATTGAATCCCTCCCCAGAGACAAACAGTGCGATGGGTGGGCTAACGCGGGTGGACACCCTGCAGGGAAGAAGAAGGGCGGCAAGAAGAAGAAGAATGCGAACAAGCCAAAGGAGCCCATAGAGACAGATAGCCCGACTCCCCAGCCCGACAACGCCGAGGATGGCGATGATGAACCGGAGACCCCCGTGCAGGTGATACTCCCTTGATCCCCTGCCATCCCTGGTGTGCATTCGTCTAACTCCCGTCGCAGGCCTCCGCACCCGTGGAAGAAGCCAGCGCCGACGAGCCAACGGACAAAGACACAACGGCCAATGGCCACACCGAGCGACCGACCAGCAACGGACATGCGAAACCCCCGATAGAGAAGGCTCCAGAGGAGCAGGGAGCCAGCTCCGATGCCACGGCAAAGTTGGACGCCCTTACGAAAGAACGAGAGGCGTTGCGCTCAGAGGTCGAGCAATTGCGGAAGCAACTAGAGACCATACAGGAGACACACAGCGAGACCGTCACGCAGCTCAAATCGGAATTAGAGGAGACGTCGACGGCGAAGGACCAGGCGGAGGAGAGTTACCAGGCTCTCCTCGAGCGCGTCAACCACCTCAAGTCGACGCTCGGCGAGCGACTCAAGCGCGACCGCGCGGAGCTGGAGGAGGCCAAGGAGCGCATCGAGGAGCTCGAGTCCCAGAACGAAGAGCTGCAGAATGGCGCCAAGGCGTCCGAGGAGGAGGTGGCCAAGCTCAAGGAGGAACTCCAAGACACCTCGCGCGAGGCAACGAGCTTGCGCAGCCGCAGCAACCTGTCCCAGCAGAACTGGGTCAAGGAGCGGGAGGAGCTGATGAGGCTCGTGGCCAACCTCAAGGACGAGGTGGGGACGACGACGAACGCCATGGGCGAGTGGGAGGTGATTGCCATGGAGGAGCGCTCCGTCAAGGAGAGCCTGGTCGAGAAGGTGTCGGAGCTGGAAGAGCAGATCGTCAACCTCCGGGACGGCTACGAGAGCGCCGCGTCGGAACGAGACCAGCAGTCGCAGGTCATCGACAACCTGCAGAAGGCCCTGCGCGAAATCCAGGACGCGCGCAAGAGGGAGCTGCGAGAGATGGTCGAGACATCCGAGGAGCAGCTCCAGGCGATGAAGAAGCTCGTGCAGGAAGCGGATTCACGAGCCACCGAGGCCGAGGCGGCCAAGGAGAACCTCACCAAGGAGCTCGAGCGGACGGCGCCCTTTGAGAAGGAGGTCAAGGAGAAGAATCTCTTGATTGGCAAGCTACGGCACGAGGCGATTGTGCTCAACGACCATCTTACCAAGGCCCTCCGATACCTGAAGAAGACGAAACCCGAGGACAACGTCGATAGGTATGCCTCCCCCCCCCCCAAATCATATATCCTGGCAGCAGGCCACTGAACCCCTCCCAGACAAGTTGTGACAAACCACCTCCTGCATTTCCTCACCCTGGACCGCTCCGACCCCAAGCGCTTCCAAATTCTGCAAGTCATGGCCGGCTACCTCAATTGGACCGACGAGCAGCGCGAGCAGGCCGGCCTCGCCCGGCCGGGCACATCCACCAACAGCCTGCGCTCCCCGCTTCCCCCTTCCACCGCACGCCCAGCACGCCGTCGCTGAGCGCCGAGTTCTTCTCCGAGACGCCCACGTCGGCCAACAAGGAGTCCCTCGCGGACTTGTGGGCGGGCTTCCTCGAGCGCAGCGCCGAGGAGGGGCTCGACCAGGCGGGCGCCGCGCCTCGCGACCGCAAGGACAGCGGCAGCAGCGCGGCGACGGGTCCGACGAGGTCCGAGACCCGGGGCGGCGTATAGTGGAGGCCGTCGGGGCACGGAGCGTCGTCGAACCGGTGAGCTCTCCAGTTCTCGAGAAGGGGAAAGGGGGGAAAGGGAAGGGGCACCAGGCGTTGGGCATACCGGGGGTTCCCGTCGCTCTTCACGCACTCTCTCAACAAAACATGTTTATATAAAGCAAAAAAGAGCTCCGGCGCCGGTGAGAGCGCCCCGCGCGGAAAACGGGAACGAGGGCATCCGGGCGGGTCGTGAGCGCAAGCGTCGTCCGTCTGCTTCGCGGCAGAAAAAGGGGGCCTCTCCCGGTCCCGACGCGGAGACGGGGACGCGCCGGGGACCGAGGGAAAGGGAAAGGGAAAGGGAAAGGGGCGCGGGAAGGGTCAGGAAGCACTCGTGACACAGATAACCAGCCCTAAAGGCGTAATAAAGCAACCTCGTTTCTCTTCCGGGCCCCCCGCGCGCGCACACACATATACACGTCCTCACATACGCATGCCCGTGGCTTGCTCATGCGGCACAGGGTGGAAAAACGACGCGGGTACTGACTGATTCGTGCTTGCTTGCGTTCAAGTGGTATCTGGAAACTCTACACGTGCTCTAACCTCGACTCCGACGCAGACGCCGGCTCCCCCGCTCCCTAAGCTACGTCCGGGCCGCCTCGTCCGGCTGCTTGAACACGCCGTCCGTGTACATCTCGGCATCGGCCGTGACCTGCTGGATGTTGATCCTGTTCTCCAGGGCGTCGTTGACGCTCTCAATGACCTCCCTCTCCTCCATGGTCTCGCGCACCATCTGCCCCTCGCGCAGCCAATACGCCTGGCTCCGCGCGCGCAGCTCCTCGTCCCTGAGGCTGGTATTCTTGACGATGCCCAGCGCGCTGAGCTTGCTCTTGACCGTCGCGAGCGCGCGGTTGCTCGCCTCGATGCGCTCGGCGGGCGAGGGAGGCAGGACGAACGCCCGCCGCGTGCCGGACAGGAACAGCAGCGCCGACGCCGGCGTCGAGCACCGCCAGCGCGACGTAGCGCAGCGCGCGGGCCTTCCAGTAGAAGAAGTCGACGTCCTGGAGCCTCAGGGCGGCGGAGTTGGCCGAGCGGTCGTACGAGTTGACGAGGCAGGCGTCGGCGACGGCCAGGGCGGCGGCGGCCATGGTGGCGTGGGGGCGCCAGCGGGCACCGTCGCGGCCGGTGAAGGTGGCGGACGTAACGGCGGCGAGGGCGATCAGGTTGACGAGGTGCGGCAGGAGAATCGCGGGGAGGGCGTAGTAGAAGAATGACCGCGCATCCTCGGATTTGCAGAAGGGGCAGTCGGCGATGGCGTCCGGGCCGAGGTGGAGGTAGAGGAGACGGGACTCGAGGTTGACGAAGCGGGCGCGGAGGCGCTCGTCCGCGGCCGTCAGGGAGGTGTCCGGGCGGAGGGAGGCGAGGCGGGTGAAGAGGACGTCGACGGGGATCTGGAGGCGGGACTGGGTGAGGGCGAAGACGTTCTCCGGTGCAAAGGGCGGGAGGGACTTGACGATGTAGACGAGGACGATGCCGCCGAGGACGGCCAGGGCGCGGGCGACGCGAGGCGGGGGGGGGATGGGCTCGCCGCTGTACCGGGAGGCGTTGCGGACGGACTTGTAGGTTGAGATTGCTTTCGGGAGCAGAATTGGGCCGAAGACGAGGAGGAGTGAGCGAATCCTAGCGCGCGGGCGTCAGCTTCTTCGCCGTGTCTGTGTATGCGGGTGTGGCTTGGTGGCCGTGCTGGAGTTGGCGATGATGTCGTTGGGGTTGACAGGGGACATGTGGTTACTACTTACTCTGCCCAGCCAAAGGCCATGATGGGCGACGACGACGACGACGACGACGACGACGATGACGAGACCACGGTCGTGGAATGCCAATTGTGTAGGGGTTGAGTACGTGAGGGAAGCTTCTTCCACCAAAATGGCCGCTGTCCTCGAGCTTGTTGTCGATATTCGGGGCTCGATCAGGCTGGCAAACTGTCTTTTTGGGAGAGGTCTGCGACTGAGGCTAACGAACCCGAGGATGGAAACATGAGTTGAGTTTCCTGCCAAGAAGCTTAATCCGGCTTACCTAAGGTTGGATTTGCCAGCCGACACGAGTTAAGAGCCGTTTCCGGTGCAGGGGTATGCCGGCCCTCCGGGGTTCAAGGTGACAGCACGATGATGTAGCCCCTGCAGGTACGCGAGCTCTATCGATTGGGAAATGTCGGTTTGCGACAAGCTCGGAGAGCAACTGTCTGGCGGGCCACATTGGAAATCATCACGAATGTCGCAATGGGACAAGACAAGACACTTGGGTTTAGCATAAAGGATTAGTGATTATGCTACTCCTCTTGAATAACGTACAATCAAGCCAGTCGCTCGTCTTCGCCGCCGCTTGCATGCTCTCCTTCGTCTTTCTTCCGTATTGAAGGCCGTCAAATTCCGCTTTTTTGGCCCGTCGCAGCTCCGAGTTCGTCGTGACCGGCGCCATTTTCCACACGAAATCCGCGAAACAAAGTACTTTTTGGTTTTGGTATCCCAACTCCGCCCGATGAATGATGAAAAAAGGAAACAGTAGAAAATAACCTGCGGGAAGAAGGGCAAAGGCCGTAAAGACCGAAGCAAACGATGCTGATGATGGTCGCCACTTTTGTCGCCGCGTCATGAAATGCCTCCCCTCCAAGATGCCGTGTGCAATCGCTGCGTTGCAATCATAGCTTGCGTCCAAACATGAAGGACCCGTACATGCCCCCGACCTCGGCGCGTGCGACAGGGATCTTGCGCATGCCCCAGTTGTCGGCGCCCATCTTCCACCACCGGTAACCGCGGTCCTGGTCCTTGCGATGGTCCTGAAGTCGGACCATCCAGCATCGGCTTCCGATCTCCTGCAGGGACCAGCCGATGCGCTCCAGTGTCCTGTTCCGAGATAGGCTCTTGAACGACTGCTCCGAGATTTCGACGACCTCGAGCGGGACCGAGCTCGGTCTTAACAGCGAGTTTCGGCTCGAGAAGAGGTCGACAATGTCCAGCTCATTGCCCCAGAGGTCCGACAGGTCGAGGTACCGCACCGTGTGGGGCTCCTCCTCCTTCTTCTCGTCCGCCGGCTCGAGGAGCTTAGCGGCGGCATTGACATCCATGTTGCGCCCGACGGCAAGCTCCTCGAGGGACTTGGTCAGCGGCCGCAGCAGGTCGATGTGCGAATCGTCCATGCGGCTACCCTTCAGGCTCAGCGACTTGAGGGACTTGGGCAGCACAGGGATCAGCTGCGAGACGTCCTCCACATCCAAGAGCTGGTGGCTCCGAGCGTCGGTGGCCACGCTCAGGTAGACCAGGTTCTTGACCGCCGGATGGGTTGCGAGGAAGTCGATAACGTTGGCCGCCGTGAGCAGCGTGCACTTGGCAATGTTCAGGTGGGTGATCTTGGCCGTCTTCGGAATGGACTGCAGCGCTCGGTCCGTGATCTTGGTCTGGGCAAGGTCCAGGTGAGTGACGTTGGTCAGGCGCGGCAGGATCTCCTCGAACAGCGCGGAGGGGAGCGTCAGGCACTTGTGGAACGACAGGCGCGTGATCGAGAGCGTCTCGGGCCAGTCCATAGTCAATAGGGATGTGAACGAGTTCTTGAACGCGGGCGAGGTGCATCCCGCAAAGTCCAAGGCCTGCAACCGGGGCATGTCGAAGAAGAGCTTCCCCAACACCTCGACGCCGAGGTCATCGTCGATGTGCTCCATGGCCAGGAACTCTTGGAGGTGCGGCGTCAGCCCCAAGCATTCCACCAACGTCTCCGCCGTCAAGTTCCGGGTGCCCTTGCGCTCGCTGGCAGACTCGAACAGGGTCGCGTTGTTGAAGTGGCTGAAGTCGATCCGCCGCACGATCGTGCCCAAGGCAGGGTGCGTGGTGATGTTGGACAAAAACTTGCGGAAGATCCTCGAGTGAGGGATCGTGATGTGCTTGTACAGGGTGTTCAGGGTCGCGGCGTGAATCGTCCTCGAGGTCAGAAGCAAGGACATCAGGTCAACGTTACGGCGCGCAGTGCCGTACGGCGGGGGAATATCGAGGACGAGAAGCTCAATGATGGATCCTGTTACCAAGTCAGCCATGTGAGGTCTCGAACGGCACGGCGACCTGCTACTTACCTAGCATCTCGAGGGGGAGCCTCTCCATAGGCGCGCGGCCGTTGTTGAACTTGTTCTTGCCCTTGGGGGAAGCCGGAGGGGTGCTCCACGCCATGTGCAAGGCCTGGAGGTCGCTGAAGCTCCTGCTGGCCGTCTTGCCCTTGACGTTGATCTGCTTCCAGCCCTTGAAGCTGGAGGCAGGGTACCAGCCGCCATGGAGCCTGCTGCTGGGAAGGGTGACGGGGGGCATGAACTGGACTTCGCCCATCTCGAGGGAAGGGGAGGCGATCGGTGACGGCGAGGCGGAAGAGTCGTCGAAGACGGCGGCGGTTGGTTTCTGTGCGTAAGAGGAGACCTTGGAGGAGGTGAAGGTCTGGGCCAAGTCGGAATCGTTCTCGCGAATGGACGAGAAAGAGGACCTGCCATTCTTTTCTGGGGTCGCGGGTCGGTGCGGCTCCGGGCTGTCCATTTTGTATTTTGTCTGAGTCTGGGAATGGTTGTGGCCTGTCGGAGAAGCGCCTGGGGGGGTGTGGTCCTGGGACGAGATTTGCGGTTGGAGAGGTCGCTGAGCTGCCATGGTGCGGGAACTTTAGTTTGACCTGGAAGTCCGCGGGTCGCTGCGCTTGTTGTTTCAATTGTTGCACGACACACCACCAAACGCACACACGTTTTTGTCCCTCTTGCTCGTCTTGCTCTTGACAGAGCCGGGAATGGGAGGGTACAGGCTAGTCGTATAGCGAAACGCAGAAACTGCGAGCTGCAATGAGAAAGGTACACCAAAGGCCGGGGGCCCGAGACCGTCGACAGAGCAAAGCCAGAAGGGCCTTTTCTATTAGTCAAAGACCGGGGCTTTTAGGTAAGAGGAAGTTATGGTGATGCGGGGAAGTAGGTGGTTTGGCGTGTTCAGGTGGTCCAACCTCAACCGTTTATGAAGTTACTAGACCGAGACCAGGAATTTGGGGAAATAGTTCGAGACGGGGGAGAGAGACTGGGGAAGGGTGCCGAAGGGAAGATTACTGGTGTGCGTGGCACAAGGCAAGACGTGCTCTTCGCAATCGTTGAGGTGATATAGGATGGGGGCAGAGACGATGTATTCGGACTGGGCGTGAGACTCAAGAGACCAGGGGGCAAAGATGGACGGATCGCGACTGGGCTGGATGGTGGATGGACTGTGACTGGGCGTGTATCGCAAGAGGGAGTTGCAGTTGTGGACGTCTCGTCATGCGGAGGAGTGGCTTGAGCTGGCGTTAGTAGCTGGGCGTGTGTGAGCGGCCCGCAGATTAATATAGCAAGTTGAAGAGGCAAAGGGTTGCTCTTGGCCAAAAATTGGGTAATGGAAACAAAGGAATGGAGACTTGCCTCGTCACATGAGCATCCAGAGCTTCATCCAGATGGGAGGCGGAGCCTTGTCCATACATGACACGGCGCGGTACGCCAGACCAGACCACCACCACGCCCCAGGTGACATGCTTCCTCGTGCTCACGGACGGCAGACGATGTTCGTAAGTGGCCCCCCCTCCCCGGGGTCGGGCCAAGTCAGGTCCAGGGACAAACACCACCATGACGGGATGGGATGCCAGATGGGCGAGCCGCGACGAGAGAGAAAGTGCTGGCAACACACGAAGCAGGCCGGCAACCAACCATTGGATGGGTATTTGGTAATGAGAATGTCATGGGTGTGTGTCGAGTTGGGCCAGTCGGCGAACAGCAGACAGGCATAGCATCATTGCTGAGGTTTGCTCAGTGATGGAACAAACGACGCGCAGGATGTGTCAAGGAATGTCCATCTTCCGCCTCCGCTTATCCAACGTTCCCCGGACAGGCCGTTTGCCAGACCGAACGTGGCTATAGGCATCTCGGAGTTTGGAGAGGAACCGCGCCTCTCACTACAACCAAAAATCGGGCAACCCAGGTCAGGTGCAGACGACGACGGCAACCAAAAGGTAACGAGAGGTGCGGCTACGCAGGGCACATTGGAACGAACAGATTGCTTGTCGAGAACGAACGGGGGACCCAGGCCCGGGTCCAAGTCCAAGGGATCATGGAGGGATCATTGGCAGCAGGCCGATCCAATTCCACTTTGGAATACGACGGGGGAAAATGAGAATGAAAGAGTGGTGACAACGTAGCGCCGGGGCCGTTGGCTGCTCTGAGCTGAGCGCTCGACAGGCTTGCCGTGCCTGCTTGGTTGGTGTCGGAAAAGCTTGGCTTTGGGAAAGGTGATCAGATGAGGCGGAGAAGTGCGGTTCAGAAACGTAATAGATACAATCGACGACTAATGGAAACCTGGGAAAAGTTTTCGCAGCACGGCGCCGAGACGTCTTTTTTTTTTTTTTTTTT
>JAIMZG010003474.1:0-10425 GCA_020466075.1 Colletotrichum coccodes
TACGTCCCAACTCACAACATTATGTTAACAATGAAGATATCCCCTTGGACAAAGTGAATGGAGACAACAAATACCCTCTCTGGTTGCAGGGGGGTATCAAGAGGACGATCGAGATATCGTAAGCAAGCTGTTCATGGACGCTCCGGGAGATACGATGGAACAGACTTGCGCCCAACTCAGCTCGTTTCTTACTACAATTAGAAGAAGTTGAACTGTTGTGGAAAAAGCCGATGTGTCACGTATCCTTGACCAATGTAGGCAAGTCTGCCGGCTCCTCATGGTATCAGAGCCATAACATTTGGCCCCCTTTCTGGGGACGCTGGAGGTGTACTTCTCTACGATGTAGACGGTGTGTGAAGATATTTATGGAAAGGGCTGTGCTCAGAATAAGAGCTATATTGCTAGGGGGCTCGGTAGCAATGACCGAAGCTGGTGCTTTAGTCTTTACCTTGGATAAACTGCTGTTTTACATCCTAGGTGAACCGTTTTTCCGACTAAGATGACGCGAAACTGCTGAAATACTACCGACAACTAGAACGATCTTCTCATCTGCCATCTGCAAGATGTGTTGCTTTCAAGACGCAAACATTCTACTTGCTTCTACCCTTTCTCATGGACTTCTTGGACAATGCAGACTCAACGTCTTCTACTGTCTCCGACGCTGGTTCGGGCTTCAGCTCGTATGTAGCTTTTAGTTTTGTCACAGACTCTGGCTTTAGTGCAAGCTCTTCATTACTAAACTTTCCATCTTTGGGCGTTTCATCGGTTGTGTCACCTGCAGGCTTCTCTGTGACAGCGGTCTCGAGCGTATTCTCAATTTCAGCGGAGACGGTAGCGACAGTGACAGCAGCGACAGTAGCCGTCTTCGCTTTTTTTTCATCATTTTCTTCTGTTTATTAGTCAAACTAGCAAAAGGGCACTTCTCAGCTTCGGCAGCTGTTTCAGGTTCTGCTACAAAACGGGCCAAGACTACCGGCTCAGGCTCAGTCGCAACCTCCGCCGCTGGCTTCGTTTCAATCTCCAGTACGGGCTCTGGACTATGCTCTGAGCCCGATTCCGGTGTAATTTCTTACGAATCGATTGACAATGTCTCGTCTATCTCTGAAACAGTCAATGGCTTCGGCGGAGATGGGACGCGAGACTCAGCAGACTTTTGGAGAAACCGAGTTCTCGCAACAGATGCGAACCAGGTTCTCGGCCAGAATTTTTGAGTAGCCCGCTTTTCAACCTATGCTCAACATGCGTGGTTGTAACGATTGTGTGATGGACACTGCAACAAAATACAATATGCTGGGTTAGGCCTGACAAATGACTACCTGCTGGCCCGCATTAGAGACGCATCACCAAAGTCGATACGTGATTCATCACCCCTCACAAAGGCGCCCGCATCACCAAGCTAGATGTTTTGGGACAATAATTGAGTGCCACTCAGCGGGAAGCGCCACGCTGCAGCTAATATGCGATGACGAAAGCGACTTGGCCCTTCAAGGGCGCCGTTTGTGGTCAACGTCAGGAGCATATGCGCCTTGAGCACTAGCCATGACATGCGGTGCAGCCTGGCGGAGGCGAGGTCATGCCGGAGGTCAACTGGCTTCTTTTCAGGCCATGAATTGTACCATTGCCCAATATACGAAAGAGAGATTCCCCTTGTGCATTTAGGCATAGTGGTTACTTATACAAGTCTGAAATTCCTCCACCCATAAGACTAAGTGCAGACACGGTTCGCATCCAAGCTGTCCAACGGCCAAGTAGCTCATACTGTACCGTTCTGGCCTTAAACTCAAAGGTAGTCTAGAATTCAATCAAGATAAAACTCATAAACAGACAGAAAATAGAGCACATCACCTACTAAGACAGTTAGCTACGCAAGCATAGATAGTACTTATCCCATCAAGTGCCAATTAACGCCGTTTTGTCAAGATACAGAGAATACCAGTCAGGTTCATCATTGGCATATTCAACCAACAGGAAAATTTAAATGTAAAAGTAGTTGGAGAAATATTAGGGAGAATCAAAATAGCGTCCAAGGTTCGTGCCAAAGGGCGGTCATTGTCCAGACTGGCAAGGCCTGCCCATCTCATCCGCCCGACAAGCTATTTTGCAGGTCTTTGGGAGGCTACATGAGCGACAGACGGTTATATTTGTCTACGAATCCTTATTCGGGCGTGCTTCGTCCGTGGGAAGCTGGTCATCCTAGATTTCCGCGTCAGTTGATGCGGATGATCCATTTTATTGGTGCAGCCACGCATGGAAGCGCGCAGGGTGAATATGCATAGACGGTGACATGGACGTGGACCAATATATGGCCACTAACTGGACTGAGATAAGCCATTACAGCACGCGGCCCTGAAGAGATGAATCGTCAGGGATTCTGGCCCGCTTGGCATCGGTCTGTTGGCGCTAATGATCACTCGGTGAGCTGGAAATTTTGACCTGTAATGGCAGTGAAAAACTTGTGCTTTGCACAGATGATCCATCGATTGGATCAGTCGCGGGTAATTCGAATGTCGACGTCCCTCTCGAAGCACTACATGATCTCCTGCTCAGGGGGCTGTTCCCGCTGATTGGTACGGGATTTCCGTAGTGAATCTGATTCCACCGTCGGTTGCTATGCCCCATCGTTGTTAGCCCCTAACGTAATAACATCTCTCTGCGCGGTTGCAACAAATGTAGTTAAAAGCATGAGGTATCATCACCAACCCACTTTTCGTACACCCCCAGCATATCGGCTATCGCAACAACACCATGAAGTACAACCAACTATCTAGGCTGCCCACCACCAATTACCATACAACTTTCCGTCTCACAAAGGCATTCAGACTCTTTGGGTTCGTCTGCATCGCTTTCAGCATCGCCAATTTCTATCTAGGCACACTTGATGTCCTTAACCTGAGCGAACTTCGTATTGAGGTTCATTTTGATTTTCTGTAGCTTCCTCTGTCTACTACTATCAACGCCCTCAAGACACACTTCACTATTACTTAACTACCTTCAATTGTATACTCTCGTCCCTTCATTGTCTACAAAGTAGCCTACTCTGTCCTCTGTACCTACTTCTTTACAGCTGCTAGCATCTGTTCCTCCCGCGACCAAGCTCTCAAGCTACAGGCTCTGGTCGTCATCTGCAAGGCTGGCGACGATTAGCTCAACGATGACGGCGTGCGGCCAACACTACTTGACTGCAAAAAATAGACCAGTCTCTATAACCTGTCTTGTAGCTTAATAAATATTGTAGACTTATCCTATGTCGTATTACCTACCAAGCTAACAGATCTCGCTGACGAGGTAAATTTCATCTTATCTAGGACACATTTATGCTCGGGATATTCTCAAGTCCCCAGGATAGAATTCAGAGTCCGTAGTTTGAATTATCAGGTGCAAAGTGGCCCCCTAGCGCCACAGTGTCTCTCATCCCGGGTTTGAGGATTTGTTGGAATATAGGGATGTGGCGAGTGTTATGGCGTCGAGAAGGTCACGTGATTTCCATCCAACGCCCACTTCCACCTCGTCCCTCGTTCGGCCTTTTCCAACGATAACAAGATTAAGAGCAGCAATATACCTATGTCTTTATATTAGCTGCTTTTAAGTCTTTACAGGCATTCCTGCCGAAACCAGCACTGATTATTAGTTAACCTTACAAGTTATTACTAGAATACTGTGAATTCGCAAGGTTTCCTAGAAGGAACAGCAACTACCAAGCAAAGTTACTTAGCCTTTTAAGCAGTACAGTTCTTGGTTGTTACTATACTTAAAAAAGCTACTATAAAAGTATTTATTATATTCTAAATAGACTGCTAAAATAAAGTATAAAGACTCTAGCTCGCCAATGCCTCAGTGAATGCTTCTCGTTCAAGAACCGGTACGGTGGGGCCTCATCTACACGTTCCCCCGTACATCCCAGGCGGCCCATTTGCTGTGCGGCGTATTTCAGGGCGATATCATGTCGACACGGTGCTGCTGAGATAGCATGAGGATGAGAAAGAAAGCACAAAGTGATGGCTTGAAGGGAGCCGGTATTGACAGCCCATTCTGCGGGAGAGACGGGGCCATTGAGAGAGAACTCTGGAAAAGTTCCCGGCAGCAGCAGCAGCAGCAACAACAAAGCGAGAACTGCCTCGTTTATTGGCTCCTCTGCAAAAATATTGGCTGACCACCTCCGCCCCCACAATATCTTGATCTCATGTGAGAGCTCATCACGTTGCCCATACCATGTGAATTCTTCAAGGGCCAGTGCCCACTGGTTGCCCTTCGCCTCACACATGACACCATCAAAGTTCGAACCCCTTGGGGCCAGTCATGAACATAGGAGCGAGAAGTCTGCAAACCTTGAACGGAGGGGTCAAGGCTGACGAACCCGACAGAACACAGCAACCGACGGCAGGCTGGAATCGGTTCTGGTTTACCCTTGGTCTGTGAGAGCGTTCTGAGGAACCTATTCCAACACGCTGTCGGCAGGAAAAGGGTAGCGGAAGCTCTACGAAGGCTTTCTCGGGTGGCGGCACCGTCTCCCACCTGCTGCGGCGCACAGATTGTCCCCGAGCACGTTGCCAGAGGGCCGGCCAAGGCCGTCGCGTTCGAGGGCGGCGCAGGGAGAGTCCGTGTCACCACGTTTGCACCCGTGAGCCTCAAGTACTTGACCTAGTCCGGCATCCCAGTAGCAGTGACGCCCGTCATTGGACCAAGGGAAACACCCAACCTGGACGCGACCCCGGACCCCTTCGACCTCCGCCGCGGGAACGCCTTCGTGCCCCCGGAACAGGGCGTTGGCGCAGCTCATACTTTCAGACTGAGAAGAGGCCATTGCCAAACCGCAAGTCGGAGTACATGCGACCATACTCATCAAAACGCCTTGGGAGAAACGGCGTATCAGGCTTTCGTCTTTGATTCCTTAATTGGCGTAACTACCTAATCGGGCTCACACCCAGTCCATCCCTGCCGGTATCTCTTGGTCCAAAGACTCAAGCTCGACTCCCCTATTGCTCGCCTGCTCGTCACCTCGATACGGCCTCTCAAACCGGTTTCCCAGACCAACTCCGTGAGATACCACATTCCCTACGCAGTGACTTTGAACGGACCGCCCGCTCTCAACATCGGCTTTGCCTCTTGTCACCAAGACTTTTGCTACATTTGATAAAAACAGAAAGAGCCCCTCGACGATGAGCGTCCTCGAGTTGATTGCGAGTCTTGTGCCGAACGAGGCGCGTTTGACAAAGCGGCTGTCGACCAAGGTCATTCCTTGAGACACTCGGTGGTTGAAATGTTTTCGATGAGTGCCACAAAGCCATGGAGGAGGCCCAAAAATGCGCATAGGTGGGTGTACTCAGCCCGTCAAAGCCGCAAAAGGTTGACTGAACCTCAACTCTTGAGAAGCCATGCCGCGGTGAGGATGCACCGCCTATGCCAAGAAGCGAATAAGAGAACGCCGCCCCCTTTCCAATCCCATCCGAGATAAAGTAAACTCCCCTTCCCCGAGGACCGAGGCCGTCCCAGACGGAGACTTTCCAGTCGCGAGGGAATCCAACCAATGCATCCCTTTGGCATACAATCCTGCATTTGTAAAAGATGAGGCTTCCGGAGAGCTGCCGCCGTCATCCAGACGTATTGATGTACACTGCGAGATTCGCCGCTTGCTTCCCGGCTGGTTATTCCAGTTGCTCAGCGGCGTAAACGTAAATAGTGGCGGCGTTGTATTGTGCCGTCTTTCGGATAATGTTTCCTTGCTGGAACACGTCGTAACGTCATTTTGAAAAACTTTTTGCTTCTTCTTCCCATACACGTTCAGGGTATTTTTCTTGTCGCTTGCATGTGTCGTGATTTTCTCTTTTCAGCACCTCGCCGCTTTTTTTGTTCCAAAAGAAAAAAATCAAAAAAAGATTTCGTGCTTTTTCCGTACGAACCATCGCTCGCCACGCAACGTAGTCGCCCGCGTACCTCCGGTAGTTGTTTTCCTCAGGGGCTGTGTTGGGCTTTCCGTCTCCACATGTCCATTCACTGCCCATCCATCGGTCTGACCGGTCTTCAACTACTCGCAAGCAATGACAGATTTCTCGGCTCTGGCGCGCATGTGGGTAGCATGAGTCTCCAGGCATCGGGCCATCAGGTGAGTGACTATCAGAGGTTAGCACAGCACCAAGATTCCTGGTATGAATACTGACCTGGCCACACTGCGGCTTTGTCAAGCATGTAAGCCGTAACTCGGAGGATCTTAGCCGCGTAGCCCGCATGGTCGTCCATGTGCATTCTGGTGTCGACACCCGCAACGTTACCCTGAACAAGCTCGAGGTTCATCTTGATCTCCGCAGAAGCCAACACCTCCTGAACTTTTCCGAGCAGCTTGACGTCTTCCTCTTCCAAGAGCATGATCGCAGGAACCTGCGAAAGGTCTACGTCATCTTGACCGAGAATGCCGAGGTAGCGGCCGACTCGATCTTGCAGTGTTGCAACCCACTCAGCCACGACTTGAGCACAGTCGAAAGCGCACATCGCCGACTGGAGCGGCAACTCCCGGCTGGAGAATTCGGCAAAGGTGACGCCCAGCTTGTCAGACATGGCGAGCGAGTCCGCGGCGTAGAACGCGGCCTTGCGAAGGTGCTTCTCTTTGCGGGAGGTGGATCGGTTCGGCGGGGCCGGGGCCTGGGCCTGAGAAGGGAACTTGGCGGCGGAGAACTCTGGAGAGGAAGACTGGGTTGCCGGAGACTCGGCGAAAGCCGAACTCGAGACGGAATTGTCAGAGTGGTCTGAGCCGGTCGACTCTGTGTTGGAGGCGGGTGAATGCTCTGCGTGTTGCACGATCTCGCTGCCTCGGGAGAGCTCCTCCGCCATGGCGTCCCAGTCGCGCTGCCAGAACTTCTCCTTCGAACGGGCAAGGTTCACAAAGAGTCGCACATAGGCCAAGTCGAGCAGCGGAATGGCATCGGCGGAGAGTGGTCCCAGGCCGAAGGGGTTTGGCCGTTCCAGGCTGTGGTTGGGGTTGCTCGCCCAGGCGGCCTGCCAGGCCTTCAGAGCCGGTTCGATGTGACGGTGCATCTTCTCGGTCTCCTCGTTGGTCCAGACCTTGTTGTGATGGCGTTGGCGCGTTTCCCAGATGTAGTTGTGCAGCGCGTTGATCAGGATCAGGCAACCAAACGTGGACGGCCTGAGGTCGCTCTTGGGGAGTTCGTTCATGCCGCCAGCCTGCCCAAACGCGTGCTGTCCGTTGCTGAAAGCGAGTTGTTTCTGTTGCTTCTCATTCGACCGGAGCAGGTCGCCCAGGGCTTCGTGAAAGGTCATTCGGTTGTGGTTGGCAGCGCGGACACCGCCCTTGGCCGCAAACGCCGTGCTGCTCTCGGCGGCGAAGAACTCCTCGTCGCAAGGCAGATCGAGCAGGATTTCAGAGTTGGTCAAAGCTGGCGTGTGGTTGTAGGCCGCGACCAGGAGGCTAGAGAGAACGAAGACGACGTAGAGCGTGCGTTTGCGTTCCTCCATCATCTTCCACCGGAGCCACTCCGCCTGCTCCTCAGAGTCCGACTTAAGGCCGCTCCATGTGGCATCGTCATGCATGTGAGTATCATGAGCGTCGCTGGATTCCACGCGAATGGGGCGCAGGAGGTCGGCAGCCTGCGCCAGGCTGACAAGGGCGGCGCAGTGGGTGGAGGCGATGTCGCTCGCCGTCTTGTCGCCGCAGTTGTGGCCGTAGACGACGTTTAGTAGCATGGCCTGCACCAGCCATACCGGGGTGTGGACAGAGGATTCCTGGCTGTGAGAAGTCGACTCGGACGCTGGGGTTCTTCGTAAGTCTGCCTTTCTCACGTCGGCTTTCCGCCGTTCCTCAAGGTACAGTTGAATCATTTTCTTGGCCATCTCAAACAGTTCCCGGGACTGGACGTGGTCCATTTCGTACAAGGCTCCAATGGCAGACATGGAAAGAACAAGACACCCACTCCCACCGACGGTGTTGGAACGGTTGGCAGCGGAGGGTGGCATCTCAAAAGTCAAAGTGGGAATGTGCAAGAACGGCAGATGAGGGTGGAAGTAACGAAGGTAAGCGCCAACATATCGTTGTAAGTCTTGAGTGCTAGGTAAATTCTTTACATGGTCTGGAACACTGTTGGCCGTGTTCTGAAAGCCCGGCGACAGAGGCGAGCTCGGGGTCGCGAATGAGTATCTCCGTCCTCCAAATGGAGAGCACTGCGAGAGGGCCCCGACGATGGCGCCTCGGGTGGATTCCGTGATGGTGGAGACGGGCGACACGCCGTGGTTTCCGCCATTCATGGACGAGGGTGTCTCTGGACCTGCATTGAAGTTGAGCGCGGCGTGGTTGAGGTTTTGCGTGTTGAGTCCGGAAACCATCGACGGACTGAGGGAGCTAAGAGAGGGAGGCGGCGTCGAGAAATAGGCATCGTTCATTTTCTGCGCAGCAGGTTGTGGTGAGACGGGTGCTCCGTTTAAGAGATCTGGGAAGACCGAACCATTTAGATCCATGGCAAACGGGTTCGGGACCTGGGGAGGACCCATCACGGCCGGTTGCCACATTGAACTGGTGCCTGCGGGGGCAGGATGATTGGAGCCGTCCACCATGACATCGCTTATGCCACTCTGGCTGGTGGTGCTAATCGCCGAGGGGCTTGATCCGTCGACGGCGTTTTCGGCGCCCTGAAACGACATCTGGTGCTCGAAACCCGTCAACCAGTCGAAGCTGTCGTCCAACTGCGTCGTCGACATGTCGCCCGTGAGGCCATGCGGGAACGGCGACGGCTGGTCCATGGCCATGGACTGCGGCGAATCGTTGTAGTGGAGAGCGTTAGGGTTGATGGTGGAGCCCGGGCCGAACAGCAACCCCTCGAAGTCAAAGTCTGGGTTGAAGACAGCCATGGGAGGAGCGGTCCGCAAGCCGCTAAAGTCCATGTTGTTGATGCCATGCGTCTCGAGCTTGGGCAGTCCGTGGGACATGCCCCTCTGACCCATGGCGGCCGACATGCCACCAAAGTCTAGGTTGTGCACGGGCAGCCCGGCGAGGCTGGGGTGACGGCTGTGTGTGCCAGGTGGCATGCCCCGCGCTACCTGGGCGTTGGCCGCCGCGATCATCTGCATCGCGCTTCCGTCGACGTGGCTGATTGTGTTTGCCCTCGGGCGCATCGAGGCAGCTGCGGCATTTGCGGCCGCCGCGGCATTGGGACCGGCGACGCTGTTTTTGCGAGCCCGAGCTCCAGGCGCGGCACTGCTGGCGCTCTCACGGCGATTGCGGGGACGGGATGACGGGGTCGTGGTCTGATGCAGCTTCTGCTGGTGTCTGAGCAACAGGTCGCGGCGGGCGAAGCATCTTGTGCATTCAGGGCACTCAAAGGGCTTCTCCTTGGTGTGAGAGCGCTCGTGGCGTTTCAGATGCTCCAACCGGGCAAAGGAGCGCTGACAAGTCGCGCACACATGAGGGCGGGGCTTGTCGGTTTTGGGGGGAGGAAAGTTGGCAGGCGTCTTTGTGTTGACGGTAATCGTGGAAGCAGCTAGATTTCATGCAATGACGGCGTCAGCTCAATTCATCACAGGTTGACACGATGCATTCCTCGGGATTTCCATGGGCGGGCGGCGGGATTGAATGTGTGAACTGGCGGGATATGCGAGTGGGAACAGGAGGGGCAGATTTTGGAGGGGTGGGCAAGCTTCAGGTGCGACTCATACCACTGTCTTCGGTGGCCGGCGCCGTGCTGTTGGCGGCGGCCGGAGTCGAGGCGGTATTGGTCATGCTTGTATTCTTTTCAACCTTGACCTCGGTGTCGTTCATAGCCATCGTCTCTCGTTCGTATTCGTCGTTCGTCGTGATCGTAAAAGAAAGAAGGGGGATGGTGGTGATGTTGGTGGTGGTTGAGGAAAAAGGTCGTGTTGCTTGGAGGGTTTGGTTGGGCGCAGCTCGACGGTCGGGAGTGCGCAATAACGGGAAGCGAGAAAGTGTGTGTGAGTGTGAGTGTGAGTGAGAGAGTGCGAGGGATGGCGGGGTGGATTGGATAAGGTAAGGAAAGAGAGAGAGAGACAGAGCCCCGGGATCGGGAAGCGGCGTTTAGCAGGAGGGAGAAGAAGACAAGAGTGAGAGGCTGTGTTCCGAAGCCGAATCTCGCATGCTACTTCCAAGCTCAACACACACACAAAAAAGAGAGATGGTCGAGGGTAGTACGACAGTATCTCGTTGTTAGTTGTGGTTTTTTTTCTGTTGGTAGTTGAAGAGCTCAGAGGCTTTTCGTCGAACAAACAATTCCCACCGGTCGAAGCAGTTGCTTGGAGAAGAAGAGGAGGGAAAGGAGGGGAGCAAGAGCAGTGGCAGGAAGGGGGAGTTGAGGTACTTGTTAGGTGAAGTGCCGTCGCAGCCCAGCCTGGCGCATCTGTGGGCAAAAAGAGAGAGAAATAGTGAGACGAGTGAGTGTGCGTCTTGTGTGTGTGTGCGTGTGCGTGTGTGTG
>JAIMZG010003564.1:0-12545 GCA_020466075.1 Colletotrichum coccodes
CCCCGCTACATCCGCTCCGGCCCCCTCGCCCTCGCCAAGGCCTACCGCAAGTACAAGGTCCCTCTGCCCGAGGACCTCGCCAGCGTCGTCGCCAACATCACCGCCGCCGGCCTCGTCCAGCGCGCCACCGGCAGCGTCGCCGCCAACCCCCAGGAGTACGACATCGAGTACCTGAGCCCCGTCCAGATCGGCACCCCGGCCCAGACCCTCAACCTCGACTTCGACACCGGCTCGTCCGACCTCTGGGTCTTCTCTACCTCGACCCCGGCTAGCCAGCGCAACGGCCAGACCGTCTACGACCCGAGCAAGTCCAGCACCGCCTCTCGCCTCTCCGGCGCCACCTGGTCCATTTCCTACGGCGACGGTTCCAGCTCCAGCGGTGTCGTCTACAAGGACACCGTCACCGTCGGGGGCCTGTCCGTCACCGGCCAGGCCGTCGAGGCTGCCTCGGTCGTCTCGGACTCCTTCACCTCCGAGAGCGACCTAGACGGTCTCCTGGGCCTCGGCTTCAGCAACATCAACACCGTCGAGCCGACCCAGCAGAACACCTTTTTCGACACGGCCAAGTCCAAGCTGGACGCGCCCCTTTTCACCGCTGACCTGAAGCACAACAAGGGTGAGTAACGTATCCTTGGCTTCACGCGAAGGCACGACATACTGACGATGATGCTTCTAGCTGGCAAGTACAACTTTGGCTACATTGACAGCTCGGCCTACACCGGCTCCATCGCCTACACCTCGGTCAACAGCGCCAACGGCTGGTGGCAGTTCACCTCGTCCGGCTACCAGGTCGGCTCTAACAGCTTCGTCACCAGCTCCATCACCGGCATCGCCGACACCGGCACCACCCTCCTCCTGCTCCCCAACGCCGTCGTCACCGCCTACTACAGCAAGATCGCCGGCGCCAAGTACGACTCGTCCCAGGGAGGCTACACCTTCCCCTGCTCGGCCACCGTCCCGTCCTTCACATTCGGTGTCGGCAGCGCCCGCGTCACCATCCCCGCCTCGTACATGAACTACGCACCCATCAGCACCAGCACTTGCTTCGGTGGCCTGCAGAGCAACACCGGCATCGGCATCTCCATCTACGGCGACATCGCCTCAAGGCCGCCTTCGTTGTTTTCAACGGCGGCACCAAGCAGCTCGGCTGGGCTGCCAAGACCCTCTCCTAGTTAGAGAGCGATTGGAGAGCGAGAGACTGAAAGAGAAGATGATTCACCAAGCGTGAGGTACGAGCAATCCGAATTCGACAACTGGATAGAAGACGGGAGGATCGAGAGTTTCACTGTCTGATGGCCGTTGATCGAGACCGGTCATGTGACGACTTCTTACACATAATTCTGATTCGTAATATATTTATGGATCGTGAGCGACGATGAGAAGATAGCTGACTAGTCTTTTGATTAATGAGATTTACGTTTGAATGGAGACTCAGTCGCCTCTCTCTCTCTCTCTCTCTGTGTGTGTGTGTGTGTGTGCACTTTTTCCGTGTACGTAGTCGACACTGACATTTTCCGTTTGTATAATTTTTCCAGCGTCGCACACTATTATGTCCTTTTCCGATATGCCAAGGAATGGACCGCATCGTGTTTGGATCGCTAAAAAAGACTTTTGGGGCGACCTTCGCCCACTTTCACTCACCACACCTCTCCCTCCATTCACTCACACCCATTCCCGCCCACGTTCCCCATCTCATCCCCCCATCTGATTTTCACCACGTTGTGGTAATGGGCGGTCTTGGCGTGCGGGAAAAGCCATCTGGCGCTTGGCGGGCGTCCTCGCATCCCTCCCGAGCCCGTCCAGAGCTGCACAGCGCGGTTCGCTGCCCTGACCAAGTGAGCCAAGGAACGTGGGAGAAGATGGAGGGAACAGAGGGAGGTGTGTGCGCTCGGATTGGGAACACCGAGGTGCAGGCGGTGGCTGATGAGGAAGAGGGCGGGAGAGGGCTGGCATCTCTCATCAGTGGATGGGATTTCGAGCAAGGGCACGATGCCAAGAGGAGACCGAGCTAGGGCAGTACGAAAAAGAGATGAATCCACCGTGAGTGAGACGGTATCCCGCTTGTTCGCTTCTGCGGCACGGTTTTGTCGCGATGACGACGGGGAAATCTGTCACCGCATCTTGGCAGAGAGACATATTGAGAGGGATTGACTGTTACAGAAGCCATGAATCTCATCTCGCTGGGGATCGACCTGTTCAACTCCTCCAATGGGGTGAGGGATTCGGGTCGAAATACGACGCAGTGGGTTTTGGCGTTGTATCTTGGCACAACTCTGAATTGAGGACCGCAATTTTCTTAATCATGATGATCAACGACAGTCTCTATTTCGTCTACAGCGTCGATGGGGTATCAATTGCTCTCTCGGGGCCCGGCGATGGAACTTCGGCACTCCGACGGCAAACTCTGAGCTCGGCGGAAGGCGACCACGCTACGACCACGGCGATTCTGGACCTACCTAGACGGCGTCAAGCTTCTCTTGGAGTCTTGGGCTGCACAGGCCAAGATCATGCTCGCCGTATTCTCGAGTGGGTGTCCATCCCGGACTTAACGGGGCGAATGATGGTCAGCAAATCGCCGTTCACTCCTTCCAACCGACCAATCACGCGTATACGATGCCCGTGTTTTGTCATGATCTCGATAAGTCTGGACCATATGACTCTTTCTCCGCATTGCGGCGGAATTCATGGAAGCCGAGAACGACAACGCGCTGGTCTTTGAACGCTTGGCGATGACCGAGACAGGAAAGAATATGTCGCAGCAACGAGCAGCTCGCCGATGAAGCTTGCGTCTCTCCGGATATCTGCATGCCAAGTTTTTTTTTTGATGATCCCTGTATCCGGCGTCAAAGTAGAAACGAACCGGTCGCGCCTGGGAGGACTTTGAAGAGATCGCCAGTTTCGCCGATGATCAGATAGCCGCGCCGGGGGCCCGATGAATGTTCGACAGCAACTTGGGTCCCGAGTCCTGTCCCAGACCGTTCATTAGTTTACACGGCAACAGTGGGTCACGGATCTGTCTTGCGACACTACGCCTCTGGCGACCGTGTTTAATGCCTTCAAGGGTTTTGCCTCTCGTTGCATCTCGGTCGAGAACATGCACACCGCGGTCTGGATCGAGTGCACACCCCCGAGACTTTCGGCTCGTCAAGTCGTGGCAACCTAGGAACTCAAAGACAATGATCCCGGGGCAGCCAGGCGTGATTGAGCTCGCCGCTGTCAACGAAGCAGTCGTTTCGGCTTTTGTCGTTTTTTTATGTCGGTTCTTCGTCGTTGCTGTGTCGGTGATGTTGGGAGCGGCCGCTGCTTGTGTCCTGCATGTAAGGAACTATCTCGTCCACGGCGGGTCGTATGAAACGAAACTGGGGATCTCGTGGGTTCATGGGATGCCGAGGACGTGATCGAGGTTCGGGACGAAGAGGTCTCTGCTTCATGGGAGGTTTTCAGGGTCGTTGGCAGGGCCTTTAAGTGAGTGTCTGCTTGTCAAGCTGAGAAAGGCATGTCAGTTGAAAGAGCGCTGACTTGCGACGCAGCGAGCCGAATCATTCATGTTTGACAACAGCAGGTTCGCACTTTGCAGTGGCGTCTGTACAACGAGTGAGCAATACCAAGGATCTGGGCAGGAGCCCATCCGTACGCCATTGTGTCCGTCATTGGCGGTTAGATGACGGAAATCGAGAACGAATACCTGCCTTTCGAGGTTGGACAGCTTCCGAAGAGCAAGATGAAGGACGAGAAGTTCAAGCTCGCTCCCAAACCCCGACGATGGGACCGGGGATCTGCTAGAGAAAACGGCACACTCACAACCCTTGGGGTGAGTGAGCGCGTCCTGCTGAATCGCGTCCCCCTTCAGCAGGCACCCGCGGTGAGATGGGCCAGGTCCAAGGCGGTGACCACGGGGCCTTGCAGACGATGCAGCTCGTTGGGTGACATCCCGGCTCTCCAGGACCAACAGGCCAGAGACAACCAAGAATGGAGGCTTGAGCTGGCTGTCTTGGCGTGAGGCGCAACATGTGGTGTCGAAAAGAACCGATTTGATCGACGAGACGACCACCAGCGCGATAGAGGGGCGGGTAGGGGAAGGGGATTCACAGAGAGGCTCTCGTGGGTGGCTTGCATGTATTTTTAACGTCAAGCCTTGGAACACGAAATTCTTCCGTCCTGTCACTCCACGAGAACGGGCCTCTATGACGGAGTGACACGCCGGCTCCATACCAAGGGCGCATGCGAGAGAGAGAGAGAAAAGGCCCCACGATGTTTTCTTCAACTCCCTAGCACCGCCTTGTGATGTTTCGAGTCTGGGGCGCAGGGTAAGGAGGAAAACGTGACAGGCGTGCATCCGAGTCCCACGGTACCGGTGACCGGCCATGCGGCACAGAAATCAACTAGTTGCCTCTTCGGTACGGGATACATGCGCAGAGGTGCCAATCAAGGCGGCGTTGCAGGGCGTGGCAGGTCTGGCAGGGCCCAAGTGCTCGGGTCCGGAAGCAGACAGCAAGCACATGAGAAGGGAGGGACGCGGTGGTATGTGGCATCGCATGATGTTGGTCGAGGTCGAGCGAGAGCCTGCTTAGCGCCTTGTGCCTCACCAATACTTGAAGTACGCGCGAACGCGTCGACGAATAGGCGAAATCGTCGACTGCGATGCGAATGAGGTGTATGTGCCAAATGGAATATCGAACCTTGAACAGAGCGTCGGTAGAACTAGACTAGTGCGATTCCTTTCTTCAGGTCAGAGACGCAGTTGAATTTTTCCGTCAAATGAACGAGCTTCCAGGCGCGATGCCAAGCCGTTTGGTGTATTGCCACAAAGTCAGGGTGATGGAGGTGGTGGTGAAGGATGACTCGGATTAGGGGTGTTGGGACTGATCGTTTGGCTGGCTTGATCGAATCGGGTCCTGTCTTACCTGCCCCAGTCATCAAAGCCACCGACGACAAGTTCGCATGATTCGCGATTGGGACGACGAAAGAAGCAGAAGCACAGGAAGAGTCTAGAGTGTTTCTGATTGTTTCTTGGTTCTCGTTCGAGGAAGACACGGACGGACGAGACTTATCCAGCCGTAGTCAAGCGTCGAGCGAGAGACACGGTCGCGTAGGAGCAACGGACCAGAGTTGATTCAGCCACACAATCTTTGTGTTTCTCGTTTATGGTTGTTGGTGGTTCATCCGTCTCTGGCACTTCTCCACGCCGGGTTGTCCATCCCCTCATTTTACGACCATGCACACCCCCGCGATCTCCAATATTTCTCCATCCTCTCCCTCCCCCATTCATCTCACCCGCGCCCTTCTCCACAGAACCCACCGGATAGGATGGGATGGGCTGGGGTGAGATGGGCTGACAAACGAGCTGCTGGTTGGAGCAGAAACCAACCAGCCAGACAATCAGATGCAGAAAGCGTGTGGGAGGCCCCAAAGCCAACTGGGCTTGATTTGACCGACTGGTTGATAGAGATTCTTTTCTTGTGTATCTTGTAACTCTGCACATCGCCTCGGGCCCCGAAAAAGTCCCCTGTCGGCGCATATGCAACGCAGAAAGAGACTAAACTCTGTCCAGCAGACTAAACCCGTCTCCCCTGCCTTCAGCTAGTCCTCGGTCCACACAACCCATGCTCGTGTTGCTTTGCCTCGTCGACTCTGTTTTGGTTTTCGGCGGGTCTTCGTCTCCACCCCCACCAGCAGGCTAAATTCTGTGATTGAAACGATGAAGCTGCATCTTCCAGCAAATCACGCGCCGCGCTCGTCTCGAGGAACGGCCCATATTTCGGCGGTCGAAACCGCAACGAGAATAGCCACATCCCGGCGACCGTTCGTTCACGGTCCAGCTGCTCGACTCTGTTGTTTGCTCCGCTCCTCTCTTCGTAACCTGGGGGGCACCCGGGGGACAGTCGGGACTCCTTCTCTGGGGCCCAGAGGGCCACGTCTATTGCTGTTAAGCTTGAACTGCTAGCACCCGCCCCCAACTTGCAGCCAACGGGCGGTCTGCTTCTGCTGGCTGGGGATCACGAATCCATCAGTTTGTTGGAGGCAACCATGCCGCATCTGGCTGTCCCTCCCCCCCTCATTTTGTCAAACTCGACCTCGCTT
Source organism: Colletotrichum coccodes (assembly GCA_020466075.1). Lineage (NCBI taxonomy): Eukaryota > Fungi > Ascomycota > Sordariomycetes > Glomerellales > Glomerellaceae > Colletotrichum > Colletotrichum coccodes. Next base: position 6,082 of record JAIMZG010003564.1, read on the forward strand.
CCTGGCCTTTTCTGTGAGTTCTGACTTTCCCCCAGCAGGCAGATCCGATGAACTGTGGATGCTGGACGGCCTCGACGAGAGCTGAGGCTACCAAGTCGGTCGCCAAGGGGTTCAAGCTTGTTCGATCTTCGACAAGCTCGTCAAGCTCGTCGCGGCAAAGCTTTGCTGACTTGGCCCGTAACCGAGCGTCTTGTCGCCCGTCCCATCTGCATCTGACTAAAGTGCCATCCGGGCCACCTTAGCTTGCCCAACCCAGCCTCTGAGACTAGCCCAGCCATGCCATGGATGCTTGTCGTGCTTGTTGCTGCATTCCCTCCGGCCACCTCGACCACCACCACCACCATACGCACACACGCCCCAAGAATGCTTGCCATCATCCAAGCTTTGCCGGAAGCCTCCAATGACAGGCCCTGGTCGGCTGATCACACAACCGAATAGGCACCCCCTCCAACAAGGCCAAGCCGTCCCTCTGCCGCCCCCGTCGGTCCAGCGCCGTCGGGCTGTCCTTCCGCCCCGTCTGAATGGTGGAAAATCCCATGGAAGATTCACCGTCCGTCTTGGTACTGGTTGAGGCTCGATTTCCTGGGGGTTCGAGGCACAGATGAGCGGAACGGCGAACGAAGGCCAGCCAGGACCAGCCAGGGGGGGTTTGGACTGGACTGGGCCGGGACTGGAGTGAGGACGCACAGGAGCGATTGCGGCCAAGGCTCCGGACGGAGAAGTACGCAGAGTCGCAGACCTCTCCGCATGTACTCCTCACACGCCAACTCTTCCCCAGGATACTTTTTTTACGGATACTTTGCTACATGCGAGATGGCAAATTACTGGCTATCCCGGTCGTGAGGGGCCCCCGGCTGCACCTGGGGAAGAGGAGACTTTCCGATCAGCGTGGAAAGGAAAACACCAGCCTGGGTTTCCGATATATCAAGGCGACCATCCCGCGCTCCTCGATGTCCAATTTCTTCTCTTCGTCGCACCGTCCCTACATCTTCAGTCCATCACCACCCTTCCGCCTCTTGAGCCGACTTACATTGGCTTGAGACTCAACCACAACCGGGTGTCGTGTCACATTGGCCAATACCTTCCCGCCTCTCTCACTTGCAATAGCAACACCAACCCGCCAACGCCTGGCTTGTTGCAGAGAAATAACCGCCCAACATGTCGCTCGTGCAAAGGATTCTCAAGAAGATTGTCCACAATGACGCCATGGATTCGGACCCCCCGAGATCTACGGCTGGAGAGTCTTCGCCCTCGCCGCCTCCGCCTGTTTCGGTGCCATGTCCTTCGGTTGGGACAGTTCCGTCATCGGTGGTGTCGTCGTGATGGAGCCTTTCAAGAAGTAAGCCAACCCTCGCATGGGCTTTGCTCTTCTGGAGCTGGTAACTGACTCTTTCGTTCACAGGGACTACGGTCTTGAAGATGCTAAGCCGGTCGAGACTGCCAACCTGACTGGTAACATCGTCTCTACCCTCCAGGCTGGTTGCTTCGTCGGTGCTCTCATCGCCTCCCCCTTGACCGACAAGTACGGCCGCAAGTGGTGCCTCATCGGTGTCGCTGCTGTTATCCTCGTCGGTGTCGTCCTCCAGGCTGTCTCTTCCGGAAGAATCGCTGCTATCTTCGTCGGTCGCTTCATCGCCGGTCTCGGTGTCGGTGCCGCCTCCAGTATCAACCCTCTCTACGTCTCCGAAAACGCGCCCCGTGCCATCCGTGGTCTTCTTACCGGACTCTACCAGCTCTTCATCGTAACGGGTGGTATGATTGCCTTCTGGATCAACTACGGTTCCGACATGAACTTCAAGGGCAGGCTTCAGTACATCTTCCCTCTCGCCATCCAGGGTCTGCCCAGTCTTCTGCTGCTTGTTTGCATGCTCTGCTGCAACGAGTCTCCCAGATGGATGGCTCGTCAGGATAAGTGGGAGGAGGCCAAGAAGATCCTCGCCACCCTTCGCAACCTGCCCGAGAACCACCCCTACCTCGAGGACGAGTTCCAGGAAATTGTCGACCAGATCCACCACGAGAGACAGCTCATGGGCGACGCCACCTTCATGAAGATGCAGAAGGAGATGTGGACCGTCAAGGGCAACCGCAACCGTGCGCTCATCTCCATCTTCCTCATGATTTGCCAGCAGATGACGGGAACCAACGCCATCAACACATACGCCCCGACCATCTTCAAGAACCTCGGCATCCAGGGTCGCTCAACCTCGCTCTTTAGCACCGGTATCTACGGTATCGTCAAGGTGCTTGCTTGCATCTGCTTCCTGCTCTTCATGGCCGACTCTCTCGGTCGTCGTCGTTCGCTTCTCTGGACCTCCATCGCACAGGGTTGCTGCATGTTCTACATTGGTCTCTACGTCCGCATCTCCCCGCCCGTCGAGGGTCAGGATGTCCCAGGCGCCGGTACATGGCATTGGTTTCGATCTTCTTGTTCGCCGCCTTCTTCCAGTTTGGTTGGGGTCCGGCCTGCTGGATTTACGCCTCGGAGATTCCGACTGCCCGTCTTCGTTCGCTCAACGTCGCCCTTGCCGCTGCCACCCAGTGGCTCTTCAACCTGATTGTCGCCCGTACTGTCCCCAACATGCTGGCTACCGTCGGTGCCCACGGTTACGGGTAAGTAATCCATTGCTTGAAGTCCTCCAGTAGACCAGCAAACTAACACAACGACAGAACCTACCTCATCTTCGGAAGCTTCTGTTTCTCCATGTTCTTCTTCGTCTGGTTCTTCGTCCCCGAGACCAAGGGTGTCTCCCTGGAGCACATGGACGCGCTCTTCGGTGCCACCGAGTACGACTCGGACAAGAGGTTGGCCGCCGACAACGCCAGCGAGACCAAGTCGCCCGCCGAGGTCCAGGTCGAGTCCACCAACCCCGCCCACGCCCACGTCCGCAAGGAGGCGGCTTAAACGGGCCGAGGCTGTGCTACGATTTGGAACATGTTTATAAGACTACACGTAATGTCAATGCCTGGAAGTTGTCAGCGGTTCTGCATTTTAGATGAGAATTAGAACGGGGACGAGTTGTGCGGCGGGAAGATGTGGCCTGCATGTAGTTGTTGGCTTTTGATACCTATCCTTCAAGCCTCGCGCTACGGCACAGGCCTTTGATGACAATTCAATTCATTATTGAACCTGAAACCTTTTCGATTCCGCTGTTTCTCGTGCCGGTAAGTATAACTTCAAGCGGCCTCACGGACTCGCAATAGACAGTTGGCACCTGAAGACTCGGGTGGCATCGTGGATTGAGAAGGAGGAAACAATGCGCTCGGCTTGTATCTCAAAGCCAGACTCAGAGAGGGCGTTGCATATTCTATAAGAGTGGGGAATCATTGTAATCGTTCATCTGTATGGTATTTGAAGCGATTTTCGAAGGTTAGTGGTGCACGTTCAGGCGAGGTCTGTCGGGATTTGCCAAACCCCCTTGAATCAAACCCCTGATCAATATTGAATGCGCTTGGCTCTCCTCAGCCGCGTTCTTAGCCCCGATGGCGTTCAGCCTCAGGGGTTGATCGTTCGTCAAGAAGCCACACGTGCTGTTGACGCTAAGCCAGTTCCTGTCGAATCCCGAAGGCTCACGTTGCTCTATTAGATGCCACACCAAGCCACCAACGCCCCCTTCATGCCCTCGCAATGGCTTCACATCGCCCTGCGAGTCTTCCTCAGCTATATTTCAAGGGGGAATAACTTGGCGTTTCCTCCTAGAGAGACGCTACATGTATCTTTAATGTTAAATCCCGTACAGCTTGCTGTGGCTAATTGTAGCCTCTCTGCCATCTCTGCCAGGCAGTTCCTCAAGATATAGTTTAATAATGGCCACAGCCAACTTCCATTGAGAAGACATTGTGACACGACTATAAGTGATTGCTTTCCAGCCTCTACTGTCTGCCGCGATTCAACGGTCTTTGGCAGTATCGTTCGTCCGTTCCAAGATGAGGTCTTTCACCCCGACCGTCGCCCTCCTGGGCCTCTTCGTCGCTCTCCCAACCCAAGCCCAGAATCCTCACCATGCCATTGATCCCACTCTCTTCCCCGGCATCGCTCCCAGCACCGATCTCGTGTGGCACGACTGTTACACAGTCTTCAAGTGCGCGCGATTGACCGTAAGTCAATGAGACCTGTGCCCGCATCCTGCCCCTGACATCAGCCCAGGTCCACGCCAAAGTCACCGACCCTCGCAAACCCAAAAAGGTCAAAGGAAACTGCGGCCAACCCACGGTCGACCTTGCCATCGTCAAGCTCCCTTACGTCCCAGTATCCGGCGGGGCTCCGCATCAGGGCGCTGTTCACGTCTCCCTTGGCGGCTGGAGCTCGTCGTCAACCAACTTCCTCGTCCGTTTCGGCGAAGACTATGCCCCGTTGTTCGCGGGCTACGACCTCCTCGCCATCGGTGCGTCGCCATCCCCCCTTTTATCTCACCGAGACTGACACAGTAGAACAGACTTTCGCGGCTGGGGGTGGTCGACTCCCGCCTTCCGTTGCTTCGCCTCCGAAGACGAGCGCAAACAGTTTGCGCTCTCTGAACCCCAGCTGCTCGGAGCCGACGACGCTGCTTACGCGGCGAGGGAGAAACGCGCGGAGGAGTTTACAAAGAAGTGCAAGAAGAACGGCGAGGATGTGGGAAGGTTTATGGGCACCTACTCTAGTGCCGTGGACCACTACACCGTCATGAGGGCCGAGAACCGTACCAAGATGGGGTTCTGGGGTATTTCGTCAGGGGCGCATCTGGGGCAGACCATTGCGCAGACGTACCCCGAAGTGGTCGATAAGTTTCTGTTTGACAGTGAGTTTGCCCCGAACCATGGCTGAAAACTGCCGATTGTGTTTGCTAACCCGCCTCAAAGGCCCTGCCCCCTCGTCGCTCGCATACACGGTTACAATGGCCCAACCGTCCCAGATCAAAGACGCGGAACGCGGCCTCGACGCCTTCTTCTACACGTGTCTCAAAGCGCCAGCGGGAGACTGCCCTTTCGTCGGATCTTCTACCACAACAGCCCAGCTCCGGACCCGCTACAACGCTCTCGAGGCCGGGATCAAGACCAAGCCCCTGAGCGTCACCGGCCTGGAGAAGAAGTTCGACTGGTCGGCCCTCCACAGTTTCCTCAGCATATCTCTTCACGCCCCGGGATACTTCTCCGTCCTGGGTAACGTCCTCTCCGAGATCGAAGCCGGCGCGGCGGGCGGTTGGATCGGATACGTCATGACGAGCGTCCTCAACCAGGCCCCCGCGCCGCTACCTCTCCTCACCGAAGAAGCCCCATTCGAGGGGATCCTCGCGGGCGTCTGCACCGACGAGGGCCACCACCTCAAAGGCAAAGGTGACTTCGGGCCCTACTTCAAATCCATGACCGACGCGGCACCCAGCGTGGCGCCCATCTTTTCCGAGTGGCGCCTCGTCTGTTCGAAGTGGAAGATTAACCCGGTCAACAAGATCGAAGACACGTCCGCCGGCCCGGTCAAGACGCAGGGCGCGTTCGTGGTGCTCAACGGCGTCGGCGACCCCGCAAGCAGCGTTGAAGGGGCTAAAGGCGTCGCGGCGCGGTTCTCGCCGAGCGTACTTGTTAAGAACCTCGCAGCCGGACATACGAGCTTCGCGGCGGGCGGCAATTGTCTCTTCGGGGTATTTTACACCTTTTTCGTGCTGGGCAAGATGCCGGAAGAGGGAACGACTTGCGGCGAGTTGTTTGCTCCGCCATTTGGCGTCCAGCTGCCTCCCAGCTTCTGAAGTGTGTATTATTGTCATTTAATAGGTGTTGGGTAGTATATGGATGCATCTTCGGCCACGCTTAACTTTGGTATAGCTCTTATTTCGGCTTTGGTTCCTTTTCTTCAAGCCGTCTATCATCATTGCCGTGATAGGATCGTTGCCAGCTTAATCTTCTCATTAGTGTTTGTCGGTATTTATTCAATGGGAAGTCACATCCAGATAGACTTAAAAGCGAAACGCCACTGTTAGACCTGGCGGTACACTTGATGTGTCATACGGGCGGTGCGTCAAGAAAGCACCACGTGTCGCAGAACGGCAGTGTTTGCGATGCTCACATTGTGGCCAGGTATATTATTAAAACATTGTGATGCCAACATGTGGCTTACCCGAGAACGCCGGAACCTCGAACATGGTTCATCCCAAATGCCCAGTCGAACCCTCGACTTCCCGGTCCCATGCCAGAAGCCCCCCCCCCCCCCCCCCCCATTGCTGAGCCACAGCAAATCGTCTACTACGGACAACCCCATTGAACGCCTAGCATTGCTTTATGACGGATGACATAACATGACTGATGGAAACAAGTGAAGGAACGCTCGGAATTATACACACGAACAAGGACAGGGAGGCGACTACTGGCCTCCAGGTACACTGGCACCGTCGAAATAATGAGCGGCCACTGGCCGACTGGAGCTGAAACAGCAGTCATGTCGGCTGCAGTTGTCGCCTCCGTCACCGCACCTGGATCCCGAGATGCGCCACCCAAGG
>JAIMZG010003722.1:0-10197 GCA_020466075.1 Colletotrichum coccodes
GTCCCCGCCGTCAACCAGATCGAGCTCCACCCCTGCAACCCCTCGCCCAAGCTCCTCGACTTCTGCAAGTCCAAGGGCATCCACGCCACCGCCTACTCGTGCCTCGGCAGCACTGACTCCCCCCTCTACACCAACCAGACCCTCCTCGAGATCGCCAAGGCCAAGGGCCGCACCCCCCAGCAGGTCCTCCTCCAGTGGGGTCTGGCCAGAGACGTCAGCGTCATCCCCAAGTCCGTCTCTGAGGGCCGCATCAAGGCCAACTTCGACCTCGACAGCTGGTCCCTGACCGACGACGAGTTCAAGAAGATCTCGGCCATCCCCGATCGCTTCAAGGTCTGCGACGGCACCTTCCTCCCGGACGGTGTCAAGGTCTTCTTCGGTGATGACGAGTAAATGTAAGGGCTGGCAGAAAAGGGTGGTGGCGGCGGTGAGTAGGTAGACTCACATGATGAGTAAAAAGGCAAATCAGCGCTACGGCGTACAAAATGTGCTGCAATAAATGGCAGCCAGGACCTCAAAGTCCCATACACGAAATGAATAAACGACTCGTAAAATGTTCCAACCTCAGAGCTTAGACTTGTGCTTCTCCTCCCGCAAAACATCGGCCACGTTCTCTCGCAGCTCCTTGGCAAAGTGCTCGGCGTCCTCCTCGTCCAGCTCCTCCCTCCGACCGCGGCCAAACATGGTGAAGCTCTCGCTGTAGCGGCCGCTCGCGCGGATCTCGGGCCGAGGGATGAGGTGAAAGTGCATGTGCATGACGACCTGGGCGGCGGCGGCGCCGTTATTCTGCACGATGTTCCAGTCCTCGACGCCGGTCGTGCGCGCCAGGGCGTTGGACAACACCCGCAGGTACCGGCCCATCTCGGCCGACTCGTCTAGCGAGGCGTCGGTGAGCTTCGGGCGGTGGGTGCGCGGGCAGAGGAGAAGGTGGCCGCGCGACAGCGGGAGGATGTCGAGAAAGGCGATGAGGGTCGGTGTCGAGAGGACGACGAATGCGGGCGTCGGAATGCGGTTCGGGTCGAGGGTTGCGTCGTCCTGGGGAGGCTTCGCGGGGTCGTAGGGCGGGTATTCGTCTGCAATTATGCAAAAGGGGCATTGCGATTCGGGAGGCTCTACGCCGGCGTCGAATTGGGAGGTGGGTGTCATGATGGGTTGGCGAGTGGTATCGTTGATGCAGTAGTGAGGTTTGTCGTGGAGGATGTCGGCAAGAGATCCAGCATTATTCGGGGTGTTCAAGTACTGGCTATGTCAGGGAACGAAGCATTGCCGTGCGTCGTCGCTTGCAATGTGGCACTTGGAAGAAGTCAACAGATTGCTGAAGTCGTGAAAAGAGATGAGAGTCCGCTGGCGTGCTGCGCGTCCAAGATTTGTTTCTTTCCATGTCCCGGCAGGCAGGGCCGACCTTCAGTAATCTGGGCGGCAGGAACAGCGATAACCTCGGGAAGTGGGCCAAGCTGGAGGTCCCATGCCGCCCCACACCCGACGAACCAGGTGAGAGCCGGCCGGCCAGACCGCCCGAGACAACCTTTTTCTGCCGTCTCTATGCGCCCTCACCGCCTGACAAATTGTCATCCAGCCCACCTCTGCATTTCCAATCCGGCCCGCCGTGAAGAAGAAAATCGCCGCTCTCGCTTTACCTCTGTAACCGACGCGCCTCACCCCCAGAACGCACCATCGCCCTCCCTCGACGAACGATCATAATGTCTCGCGAAGCCTACCAAGTCCCCACCGCCGGCGCGACCTCTGCTCCCAGCGCGGCCGCCTACACCTCCTACGGTACCGAGGGCCCCCAGATGCAGTACCTCTGCGGCGACTGCGGTCTCAAGTTCCAGCTGCGTCGCGCCGACCCCATCCGCTGCAAAGAATGCGGTTGCCGTATCCTGTACAAGGAGCGGACCAAGAGGTGAGTTTTACAAGTTCCAACGCTTCGGAGACGAGCGCACGCTGACTCTTTGGGTAGAATGGTTCAGTTCGAGGCGAGATGATGGCACTTCACTGGGAAAGATATCGTTTTTAAATACGCGACGTGAGGAAGACTGAGCACAATCGGGGTTGGTATGTCGGGAGTTTCGCGCAGACTCGAGGGTCGATACCTGATGAGACAGCATGTCGTAGGCGAGGCGATCGCTCGACTTAAATTTGTCCGGCAAGTTGCCATAGACATGCCGAGGAGAAGTGTCTTGGAGCACGGGCGCACTTCAGCCGTCTTCCTCCAGACCTAGACACATCAATGGACGCCGAGGTCTGCAGGAGTTACGGATGGGGGTCAAAATCAATTCATAGAGCAAGGCAACTTTCTGCACCTGTTCTTCCTTTTCGAGGTATCTCATGATAATGCAGCAACCGTCTAAAACGCCGTCCCCTGCCCAAACTTCATCCTATGTGCATAAACGTGTCCCGTCCTCGCCCCTTCACGTCGGCCGCGTGTGCAGGTACTTGGCGAAACTGCCATCAGCCATGATGGAATCGCCCTCGGCCTCCATAGCCGCCTCGTAACGAGCCTGGAGTCCTTCCCGATCGTCCTCGTCATCCGGCATATCATCGTCGTCCACGTCGCTGGCCACGTCGATTCCGTCATCGTCGTCAACGGGCTTGACGACCATGGGTTTCTTGCCCGCATCCACCGACATGCCCTTCATCATCTTGTCCAGCTCGTGCTCGCGGGCCTGACGCTTCTTCTCTTCTCGCTCATCTCGCCTGCGCTGCAGCTCAGGGAGGTAGTCCTGCTTGAACTCCTCCGCCTTCTCTTCCACCGCCGCGAAGAACTCGTCCATTCCCGTTCCGAGGCGAGAGCTTACGGGGACAAAGCTGAGGTGAGAGTAGAACTCCTCCAGCATGAGACTCATCGAGTTGAGCAGACTGCCCATGTAGCCAGTGCCACCGCTGCCGCCCTCTGAAGTCTCGAAGCCGCCGAGCACGTCGCTCATCTCATCCCGCTGGAGCGCAGCCTGGAAAGCCTCGAAGTCTGTCATCCACTCCTTTGCAAACGTCGCGTCCTGCACATCGGTCTTGTTGAAGACCAGGATCATGGGGAGCTTGGTCTTGTAAAGGATACTGCAGGCGTACAGCATGTTGCTCATAAACGTACTCGTGGAGGTGGTTCGGGGGGTGTCGATAACGTAGGCGATGACGGTCGGGAACGAAGAAGCGAGCGACTCAAGGAGGATGGTACCACTGGCTGACCACACGAAGACCTCGATCTGTCCGGCTGCGGTGGTGTTAGTTTTCGGGTGATCGGTGGACGAGCAAAAGAAACTCACGGGTGTCGACAAGAATGTTGTTGATGGGCTTCCTGCCGGGGTTCTCCGGGTCTGGGGTGGCGCGCTTCTCGAGCAGGTTGACAATCTGGTCGACCTTTGTGGCGAAGAGGTTCAAGGACGTCAAGATTCCACCGTTCGGTCCCAAGTTGTACTGCTTCATAACCTCCTCGTAGTTGACCGAGTCGCGAATATCGATGTTGCTCTCAAAGGGGACATTGAGAACAGCCGGGTCCAGGTTGATTACATACGGCGGATCTTGCTTGCAATGCAGGTAAGAGTTGATGCGTCGCATAAAGGTTGTCTTGCCAGAGCCTGGGGGCGTATTGGTCAGCAGGACAGTCCTGACTGCGAAAAGCAGAAGAGTTCATCTTACCGGCCATGCCGACAACGACAATGGATGTGGGCGTACGGGTGGACGCCTTCTCCTGAGTAGACGCATTCTCAGCGGGTGCGGAAGTGGAAGCCATTTTGGTCGTGATGTCGGATGTGTATGCGGCTTCCACGGCTGTTGCTGTTGCGGCCGCTAGAAAAAAGTTCTGGAAGAGTTGGATGGAAGAGCTGAGTGCCCCGCGCGGGGCGACAGAGTGGACGAGACCCCCTGTAACCACTAATCAGACCCCCCGGTCAGTTCCAAAATTTGGGTGGCCCGTGCTGGCCAGTGACGTTCGTCCTGCATCGACAATTCGTTCTGACTTGAAGCTGGAGGAACAGACCACTGCAGCTGCCGGTCAAAATATCATCAGCAGGCTTCGCACCGCTTGCTCGAGCAACCATGGACGGCCTCGACGAATTTGAGAAGGCACTCGCAGCCGAGAAGGGGGAGAAAGAGCGCATTGAACGCGAGAAGGAAGAGCGCAGACAGAGGAAGAAGCAGCGACACCACCATCACCGCGACAGGTCTTCCGAGAGACACCGAGAACGCGATCGTGAAAGGGATGGCCACCGAGATCGTGATCGCGAAAGGGAACGAGATCGTGACCGCGACAGTGAACACGACAAACATCGCCATCACAGATCGCGACGCCACGACGAAGATGAGGAAGATGGTCACAGACACAAGCGATCGCGACATTCGAAGGATGACGAAGAGCGACGATCGAGGCGTAGGCACAGGGACAGAGACGACGAGCAACGGGGAGAGATACATGAGAAGACATCAGATCCAAAAGAGGATTTGCCCATACCCGACGAGGAAGCTCCTCCAGGGAGGACTAAGGCCTCAGACACGCCGTTGGTCCGCGATAGCTGGATGACTGCCCCATCAGCCCTCGACATTGATTACGTTCAGCGCAAGAAGGAGGAGGTCAAGCCGCCCCCCAAGGAAGAGCCGGCCAGAGTCATTCACGACAGGGAAATCAACAGAGAATTTGGGGACTTGAGCAACGTCACAACATTGGACGAAAAGCTCCCACCGACGGAGAGAACCGTCGACTACAAGTTTGGAGACAACGGCTCTCAGTGGCGCATGACCAGGCTCAAAGGCGTGTACTCCATGGCCGAGGAATCCGGCCGTTCGGTCGAAGAGGTTGCCTTGGAGAGATATGGCGACTTGCAAGATTTTGACGACGCCAGGGAGGAGAAGATCGAAATGGATAGGCGTAAGGTGTACGGCGAAGGATATGTGGGGAAGGAGCAACCGACAGGCGATTTGTATCGCGAGCGCCTGGAAAAACACCACGTCGAAAAGCCCGCCGAACGAGGCCACGCCGAAGAATTTGAACAGGGCACCGTTATTCCCGACAACGCCATGCAGCACACCCCCATGGACCAGACCGCTCTGAACAGGCTACGAGCTCAGATGATGAAGGCCAAGCTGCGCAAGGCTCCAGATGCCGCGGCGCTGGAAGCGGAATACAACCAAGCCGCGGCCAACTTTGCTACCAACGGTCCGCAATCGGTCGTTTTGGGTGTCATGGACAATCGCATGTTGGCAGGGACTCGTGGTGAAGTCAAGGCCATCGAGAACAAGCGCGGCCGAGAGCGTGGGAACGTGGAGGCGAACGAGGACATGTCAATCGAAGACATGGTCCGCGAGGAGCGCAGAACACGCGGCCAGGCTGGTGGCGAGGGCATGCGACTTGCTGAACGCATCGCCAAGGACGGCAAGTTCGACAACGACCTCGACTACATGGACGAGAACGCGGACAAGCTTGCGAAGCGGGTCCACAAGTCCGAGGTCAACCTCAAGAACGTGGCCGTCAATGACTATCAGAAGGTGTCGCGGATCTTGGACAACTGTCCGTTGTGCCATCACGAGGACAAGGGCCAGCCGCCTCTGGCGCCGGTCATCTCCCTCGGCACCCGTGTCTTCCTGACGTTGCCCACGGAACCGGAGGTTAGCGAAGGTGGTGCCGTCATCGTGCCCGCGGCGCACCGCAAGAACCTCCTAGAGTGCGATGACGACGAGTGGGAAGAGATTCGGAACTTCATGAAGTCTCTCACCAGGATGTACCACGAGAAGGGGCAGGAGGTCATTTTCTACGAGAACGCTGCGGCGCCACAGAGGCATCTCCACGCCGCCATGATGGCCGTGCCGATTCCCTACGAAGAGGGCGCGACGGCCCCCGCCTATTTCAAAGAAGCCTTCCTCACCACGGACGACGAGTGGTCGCAGCACCAGAAGATCATCGACACGGCTGCCAAGGCCCGAGATGGCATGGGCCGGATGGCTTTCCGGCGGAGCATCGCGAAGGAGATGCCCTACTTCCACGCTTGGTTCGGCCTCGACGGCGGCCTCGGCCATGTCGTCGAAAACTCTAATCGCTGGCCGAGGGGAGACCTTTTCGCGAGGGAGATAATCGGGGGCATCCTGGACGTTGGACCGGACGTGATCAAGAAACAGGGACGGTGGAACAAGGGCGACCACCGAGTCGAGGGATTTCAGAAGAAGTGGAGGAAGTTTGACTGGACCCGAGTCCTCGCCGATGGCTAAGCTCGACTGCAACTGGACATTGTGATCATCATTGTATACTTTGGGTCTGATCTAATAGAATACCTCGGTTGAGGGTTATGAGTGCATAGTTCTAGGCCCCGTCTCGATCAGTTATTTTCTAGAAGCCTCATCCCGGCCCGTCAACTGGGCCGTATGGGGCTTGGCACACCAGCAGACCTGCCAGACCACGAACCGTGGTAACTCGTTGGAGGTACATTGCCCGAAATTGCGGGAGGCGACCAGGGCGTCACATCCAGGCGCACCAATCGTCAACGTGCCGGGGATGGGGTCGCTCCCCAGTAACCCCGCGGTGGGCCCCCGCAGTTCGGGCCGTCTTCAGTTGTCGCTGCTGTTTACTCTCGCTGAGATCTTCCGTCGGGTTGTCACTGTCACGTTGAACCGAAAAAAAATTGGCTGCCGAGACCCATGACAGCTCGCTTGCGTTTATTTCGACCTTGGCAGGTGGTTGAATGATGGTTCGACTCTTTGGCTTGTGAGCGTGGCGGTGAGGGGGGACGGCGGGATATACATATATATTGGCACAGTCGTCGTCCAGTCGCTTGGTGCTCCTGGTATCGTCGGCCGTGATACCACTTCATCATGATCGCGAGGAGACTGCTTTCTTTGCTCGGCCTGACGGCTCTGGCGGCGGCAGCCCCGGCCGCGGAGGTCATCAAGTAAGTCAACCAGCCAAGCCCGCTCAGCACCCGCAGTCTAACGCAGACAGCCCCGGCCCCGGCAGCGACAAGCCCTTCTTCTACAAGGGCCACGACCTGAGTTCCCTCAAGATGCTCGAGGAGTCGCAGAACGTCTTCGTCGACACGGCGCGGGGCAACCAGGAGCGGTTGGCCGACGACATCCTCGCCGACGGCGGCATGAACGCCGTCCGCCTCCGGCTGTGGGTCAACCCGCCCGACGGCACCTACGGCCTCAACTACACCATCGACCTCGCGAAGCGGTTCCAGGCCAAGGGCCAGCGCATCTTCCTGGACTTCCACTTCTCCGACAGCTGGGCCGACCCGCAGAAGCAGCCGGCCCCCGCGGCGTGGCCGACGGAGCTGGAGCCGCTGGCTGGCACGCTGCGCGAGTACGTCCGCGAGACGCTCGTCGCGTTCAAGGACGCCGGCGTCACGCTGGACATCGTGTCCCTCGGCAACGAGATCCGCCACGGCATGATCTGGCCGCTGGGCCGCGTCTCGGTCGACGTGCAGCCGTGGTCGGCCACCGTCGCCAACTTCTCCAACCTCGCGACGCTCTACAAGGCCGCGAGGGCGGGCGTCAAGGACGCCACCTGCGCCGGCGTTCCCAAGCCCGAGGTCATGCTGCACCTCGACAACGGGTGGAACCTGACGCTGCAGGAGCGGTGGTACGGCGCGCTCGTCGACAACGGCGTGCCCCTGTCGGCGTGGGACAGCTTCGGGTTCAGCTTCTACCCCTTCTACGGCACCTCGGCGACGTTTGAGAACCTGCGCACGGTGCTCCGGGTCATGGCGGACAAGTACGGCAAGCCCATGCAGGTCGTCGAGACGGACTACCCGGCCGTGTGCGACGGGCGGTGGAACCCGATCCCCGACTCGTCGGAGCCCAGCATCCCCTACAGCGTCGCGGGGCAGATCGAGTGGATGGCCGAGGTCATCCGCATCGTCAGGGAGGCCCCGAAGGGCCTCGGGCAGGGGGTGTGGTACTGGGAGCCTACCTGGCTCAACAACACGTCGCTGGGCAGCGACTGCAACGACGCGATCTTCTTCGAGGCGGATTACAGCGCGTGGCCGAGGACGGTGGGATACTCGCGGGAGTCCGTGAACGTCTTCCTGGATTAAGTTGGCCCGCCGGGCCGCCTCTGCGGTATGTATAGCAAAAGCCCGCGAGACGTTGAGGGTGAAAGGGATACTTGCGGTTGTCAGGTCGCGTCACGAGCACCATGTATATGTAGACGAGGTTGTTGGGACGACACCAACGTCCGAAGCAGCAGAGCAGCTTGATTGGCCTCGAGTCACAGGCCTAATCCTATTCCCGATTTGATTTCCTTGCTATTTTCCAACGTCTTTTGTTGCGGTTCACTACTTTGATCTTGTAAATGCCGAAACTTTGTAAATCCCGGATATCAGGGGTTCGGCAACCAAATCCCAGCACTTTGGGGTGTCGGCCCTCCCGCGACCGCCAACATCGTGGCATTGCTACGGACGGGTAACGGTCCTGGTTACCTCAGCAATGAGGAGTTTCTCCATCTTCGGATATCGACTTGCGACTGCTGACGCTGCTTAGCGATGACCGAGCTGCGGTACAAAGAGGCCTGGAATCTAGACGGCAAAGGCAGCGCCGAGAACGCGGAGACCGCGGCCGTCGAGCTCCTTGCCAAGTCACGGGTTTGACGGGCTCGCCAAGCCGGAATGCATATGCCTTCCCCCCCCCCTTGTCCAGGCTCAACTTCGTTTATCATGCATGGCATCTAGGGCGTCCTCCGTCTGGAAGGATGATGCGAAGATGTTGAGGGAATGGTTGACGACAGACAGCATTGACTGCCAGGCATGCTTCGACTCAGTTGCGAGTTTAATATATTAGTCCTTTCGAACCTTCATGTGACGAAACTGGCCGGGAGGGAAACAATGCCAAACGGGTGGGTGACATATTAAACATAGATACGTATACTGCGACAGGTCGTGATTCAGGACCGATGGCCAGGGTTCATCCTGCCTCGAGGACCCCTATGTTTAACAAAGCTCATGCTTCAAAAAGTTCGAATCGCCGCCTTTCCGTAACTCTGTTTATCTTCGGGGCAGAGACCGGAGGCGGAGGGGGGTGATCAGACGCGGGTCGGGAAGCGTTGAGGATGCGACGTGCTCGTTAGTCAATTCCATCTCAAAACGGTTCGGCGGAGGAGCCTCGCTCCCCGTACGTCACCGCTATGCGTCCGGCCTCGAACAGCGGTTACCCCACGATTTGTACGCGTGTATGAAACGGGAGCATTGATCGGAAGAGCGAGGGTCGTGTTTGGGGTTTCCGTGCAGGGACGGGCCAAACGGTGTCAGTCGGTTTTGGGAGGAAACGGATGAAAGTGTCAGCGGGGGGCCATCACGCAACCACTGGGCCATGTGGCGCTCCTGGCGTCCAATTCAATGTGTGAGTGAACTCGCCCCCAGCAAACAGCAAGCAGTCGAGTGTGAGAGAGAAATGGGGGGGATGAGGATCGACGAAGGGGTGGTGGTGAGGGGGCGCTGGGCGGTGAATGCACTGTGCGGAACGCTGATGAGCGGGTTCGGCACGGTCGGTGACTTCGGTGACGGTCGAATGTGGCACAGAAGGGGACAAAATTAGACATGGCAATCTTTCAGGCCCGTTGTCTTTGGTTGGTCGTGGGTCTCGGGTGTTGGTCAGTGTGTGGGGGGGGCGCGGAGGGAAGCGCTCGGCGACACAGTAGCACAGTGCCAATTGGGTGGCGTGCTCCGAAACTCCGTCCCTTTCCTCGACGCAACCATGAGCTTTCCCGTCCGGCTCGTCACTCGCCCCCCCCAAAGCCAGACAGAGGCCATCCATCTACGCATGGCTTTGGCAGAGGGTGTTTAAGGGGGGCACATTCGAACCCGGACTCTTTTGTTCTATCTTTTTAGGTTCCATCGCTTAAAGCACGCAGAGCAGCGGCTCTCGGGGAGGCAAGGGCCCTGCATCGGTGTTCTTTTTTTTTTTTTTTTTACCAGGTTTGTTCTTCTGGCATTGCAAGTGCTGAGTATTCGTCTTGGATGGTCACAGGACGTATGTATGTATGCCTTGCCTTGCCTTGCCCTTCTCCATTTCTTTTTAGACTCTGTCCTTCCCACCTTTTTTCTGGCGTCTTGAAACACATCATTCCTACGTTGCCTTATCTCTCGCCAAGTTTGCTCGTCCTCCTTTTGTTGCTCATTTTCTCCTTTACCTCGTCGTATCGTAATCTCTCCTCGCGCGCCGCCCGGTGGGAACAAAGCCTCCGCATCCCTCCTCTCCGAAACCCAACCCAGCGAATACGAATTA
>JAIMZG010003762.1:0-11219 GCA_020466075.1 Colletotrichum coccodes
AGTGTGTGACGGCTGAGCGGGTTCGTGAGGGTTCACCGGTGCCATTGTTTGGTGAGACGGGGGAGGCGCCTCATGAGCCGGCGGTGGCGGCGGCGGGTGGGCAGCGGGGGGAGGGGAGGCTCGTGACCCAAGGCCGGAGCTGCTACAGTCGTGGCGCAGTGGCTTACTGTTTGAGTGACGTGGACCGTCTGATGGATGATTTGAGGAGGTTGGGTGACGTGCACCGTCTCCTTCACCACCTGAGGAGGCTGGGTAACATGGACTGTCTCCTTGATGACCTGTGGCGGCTGAGTGACGTGAACTGTTTCTTTCACGATTTGTGGCGCCTGGGTAACATGAACTGTCTCTTTGACGACCTGCGGCGGCAATGTAACGTGGACAGTCTCTTTAACGACTTGAGGAGGCAGGGTGACATGGACCGTCTCCTTGACGATCTGAGGCGGTAGAGTGACATGCACCGTCTCTCGGACGTTGTTGACGCTTGTCTGGACGACGGTCTGGAGGTGGGTTGTAGTCACGAGCTGGTGGGACACCTTGGTGACCTCGCGAGTGATGGGCGGCAGCTCCTTCGTCACGACTTGAGTGATGTGGACCGGTACCTGCTGGACCGAGGTCACGACGTGGGTCTGGGTGAGGATCTTTTCCTCAACCTTGGTGACGTGGACCGGCACGGTCACCGGCCTGTCTTGAGTGACAATCCTTTCTTTGGTGACCGGAATCGTCACCGGGACGGAGACGACGCGCTCCTGGGTGACGACGTGAGTGACCGGGGCAGGTGTATGAACCACCGTCTGGATCCGCTCTTTGATCTCGGTGCGGGTGACCGGAACGGTGTGGATCTGGGTCTGGATCTGGGTTTGGATGTGCGTGACGGGCACAGTCTGGACCTCCCTCTTCGTCTCAACCTTTGTATGGACGAGTGTCTGGGTCTGGATTTCTCGCTGCGTCTCGACCTTGGTGTGGATTTGAGTCTTGACGACGGTGACAGGAACGGACTGCGTCTGGACCACGGTCTTGAGGACCTCCTGCTTCTCCGTCTTGACGACTGTAACAGGGACTGACTGGGTTACCACTGCTGTGTGGACAACTTTCTTCTCCTCCGTCTGGGTGACTGTGATGTGGACCGGGGGCTGCGTCTCGACCACCTTTTCCGTCTTGACACGCTCTGTTGTGATCGTGGCCGTGACGTGAACAGTCTCCTTCACGATCTGAGGTGGCACCGTGACATGAACCGTCTCTTTGATGGTGGTCGGGACTGTTACATGGACCGGGACGGTCTGGTGGACGGTCTCGATTTCGTGTATTGTAGTTGGGACGGTCTGATGGATCGTGGTTGGCATCGTCACATGGACTGTTTCCTTCTCCCCTGGCACTGTGACGTGAACGGTCTTAGGCTCTCCAGGGACCGTGACGTGGACGGTCTCGTGGACGGTGGTCGGAATGTGTACGGTCTCGGTGTGGACGACCGTCTCAGTCTTGGGCTCGCACTTTTGCTGCTCGGCCGGCGGTGGTGCCGGGGGGTTGGCGGCGGCCAAAGTCGAGAGGGCAAGCCACGAGATGACGCCGTATCGCGAGAGCATCGTGCTCGTCTAGTAGAGGCCGTGTAATGGGAACTCGATATGTGTTCGTCGTCGGTCGACGAAAGAAAAGAAAAACGACGCAAGAATGAATAAAGGAACGTATGAGGCTCGCCTCTAAACGGAGTCGAGATACCGGTCTCTGGACGAACGAAACGAAAACAAACAAACTGCAGCGAACTGGATGAGCGGAATCACCGAGTGTTGCAAAGAAACGAATGAAGAAAGGGCGGGCGGATGAAGAAGAGGTGACAGTCCTGCTGATCGACGCAGACTACGAGAGGAAGGGGGGAAAGTCATTATATTCGGAGGGGCCTGGTTCATCGTCGTCTTGGCGGATGGGCATCGCCCGCAACAACCGGCGCACGGAAGATCGGATGCACGGGTGGTGAGGTGGTGTCTATCCGGATCTGGGCCTGGACTGAGCGGGCCAGGCAGGGGAGTGTTGGAGCTTGGTGTGAAGGAGACGTCGCGGCATCGTCATTCGCGGAGTGGCCTCGGGCGAGAGTGTTTGAGGAGGCACAGAGTCTAGCGTTGGGTTGGCGATCTTGGAGCCGAGTAGGGTGTGGCGAGGGCGACGCTCGAGGACAGGGTACGACGAACACTACCGAGCTCACCGCATATCTCTGACCGGGACGAGATGGGACCAGACGTCGCGCTGCCATCTGAAAAGTGATGGGACGGCTCTGAGAGAAGGGACCAGGAACCAGGGATTGTCTGTTTTGGGTTTGCGGCTCTTGCAGGGGAATTAAGCCAGGGCTGAACCTCGCCTGGCAAGTGAGGTCGAGGAAAAGGCCGGGCACGGACGGACTCGAGGCTTAGCTTGGTTGCTCGGGATGGTTGGAGACGTCAGGGGTGGCTGTCTTGGCTGGCGACGGCCCCTTAGGATCAAGACATGTTGACCGGAATCGAGTCCTGCCGTCGACAAGGACGACTTCTTCTGGTTCTTCTCAGGGCTGAGCCGGGACATGAAACCCGACATCGTCGGATGATTGGGTTCTGCGAGTGTTCCCTGGCCATTGTGGTGACCGCAAGAGGACCATGACTGCAGGATGTGGTTCACACACCGGAATGAACATCACAAGGCACTGCTGAGCCTTGATGCCCATCATGCTTCATGCGACAACGAGCACAACGGATTGTCTTACTGTTGAGGTTCCGACATCTCGGTGTTTCCCCAAATGCACTTTTCTGACTGTGATACGTACAGTTCGGAGGCTCAATACTGCGCATGAAGCCATACAGAATTGTTTTCTTCTCCGCTGACAATCTCTCCCCCACGAATGGCACCTGAGACACGTCAGCAGCCTCTGGTGCAACTCTCAGGCTTTCTGAGGAAGAGACGAACGTGGCGGCACCCAGGGGGGGGGGGGGTTGAAGCACTGACCATGGCGTTGCTACGCCGCTCAAGGGAGCTCAATGAGCTCCAAGCTGTTAGTGCGTGTGAGGAGCTGGTCGGTTTCTCCACGTCGGGTCGTCCGAAACCCCCGCCAAGATAAAGCCCCTGTAAGAGCCACTGCCAGAGACGGCTACAGCACGGAAAACTGGGAGGAGCGAAACAAAATCAGCTGAGGTTCCGCTTTGCGGGGCCTGTTCAGCAGGGCACGTCAGGGCGAACGAAGGGGCTTGGGATGGTTCCGAGGTTTCGGAGAGCTCGACAAGTGGCCGGGGGGTTGCGGCTAGGAGGTGAAGTCGATGAGATTGGAGGTGAGGGAAGCAGAGTTTGAGTTAAGCATTAAGGTTGTTTTTGCCGGGGGTCGTGCTTTCAGCGGCCTTTGCAGCTGTCAGTGACCTCATCTGGGCCCCGTCCGCACTGCGACCCCCCTTGACTGGGGTCCCCGCTGCAGGTCGGCTTTGAGGCAGCCCGGACCCCTGGACAGGGGCCGGACAGGGGGCCGGGTCTGCGAGATACGGCTCGCATTGCGCGGCCTTTCAATGTCATTGACGACTCGCAATGCACGAGGGCGGCGATACTCTCCTTGCTCTCAATTTGTAAGGCCCTCTGTTTTATAAACCCGGCGGATGCCTCCAGTTGGCGCCATGCGGGGTGGCCTATGTGCTTCAGTTGCGCGGGTCTTTACAGAAAACCCGAGGGTTTTTGTGCCTCTTCCAAGATCCGGAGCAACACTAGCGACACTACTGCATCCAATTATTTCCACAAGTAAGAGGCGTCCCGTGACTATTCCTCACTGATTCTACTGCAGGATCGTGCGGTACGCAAGGTTCTGTCTCCATGTGTTGTGCACAAGCTGAAATGCATCGATTCGAGTGTACACCCAATGTCTTCCGGGCTACTCACAGCTCTGATTCTACGCTTCTTGTCACACGTGTAGAATATCTTCATGGTGGCGAAGTTTGCTTCTTAGGACTCCGGCAGCTTCAAGCTTTTAGAAGACTGAACGGCTTTGGCCTGATTGGTTTGACATTGGTTTGATCGCTTCGTTTATCATGTGTGCCGTAGCTCACTAGGCCGCTATCCAGGTTGTTAGTCAACTCGAAAGGTTCTTGACGACACTGGTGAAGATTTGAAGCCACCGACGGGTTATCAAGACATACTCCCAGCTTTCACTTGAAGCTATCGTCATTGCGTCCACCCGCAGCAGCTGGAGTGAACGTCCACAGTAGCAACCCCTACACACCATCGGCTACTTCTCACTGGCTGTTGGAAACTCATCCTGGCCAGAGTGCCATTGCTAGATTATACATTCTGTAGTCAGGTTTCTGGACCGAGTGACATGCACTTAATCATTCTTTAGGGGGCCAGAACCTTGAACCATCAATATTTCATAGAATCAGCTTTTCTTTACTCTGAGAGGATCATTGACCAAGGGGCTGCTGTTGCCAACATAGACTTGCACCGCAGTAGCTCCCTGACGCTGCCAGTGTTGGAATTCTTCACCCTCACAATGTACTCATCCTGCGAGACATTCTTAGCAATCAAGTCCCCAAGCGCAAATCTCGTGTAGGAGAGACCAAATCCGAAGGGAAAGTTCGCCATCCTGGGGCAGACGATCAAAATGTCTGTAACTGCCGAAGACGCCTTCTTCGTACCTCACTTGAGGCCCCTGAATCTGACCTTCAGAGCTTGGGAAGTTTACGTATGCTGGGAAATCTTCCAGTCGCTTGGGAAATGTGCTTGTGAAGTGGCATTCTAGGTTTCGAGCGCTTTTGAGGACGTCCACAATGGCGGCATTACCGGTTTCCTGGCCCGGAAACCGAGCCTGACACGCGAAATGGACACTGATTACTTCTTTGGCCATATAAAATCAAAATCTATGGGCATTTTGGAGTGGGTCGGAACGTCTTTTCGTCTCTCCTCTTCTTCGCTTCGTCCCTCAAGAGACCCGGCCCTCTCAGTACCATACAGGTTGGCCCTATAGCAATAGTGTTCCACCTACAGTTAGAGGAGCGCAAAAGGCTCTTAGACCAAGACCGTAGAGAGAATAGTATCTTGGGGCGTGACCAGATGATCGCAGGACGTAACCTTGTGGCCATGACACTATCCAACGACCCCAGCGAAGTCTTTCGACAGCAAATGCTGCGGAGGACCGTGCTCGGCCAAACCGCTTACCCATTCGATGAGGATGCCTTTGTCAAATGGAAAGAGTTGAAGGCGGTGCCATCAAAACAGTCTGTAAGCAGGTATGCCGCCCGCCTCCTGCTTGGGTTCAGTAGGTTGCCGATGCTCAGCAACCCTGGGGCTTCGTATTCTACAGCAGCAGAGAGGTCGAGCGGAAATACACACGTGTGGGATGAAGCATGGGAGGCCATCGAAGAGATTTCACCCCGGACCCCGTATCCTGTTCAAGAAGAACGCTCCTATGAATACACATTGTTTAAATTTGATTCATTACAAGGAGAATAAACCCACTCTCAAGCGCCTATTGACAAATATCTGGGCCACTGGTCCCATTGCTAAAGGCCCAACGGAAGACACTCTGCGACGGTAAGCCCTCTGCCCCAGTCATCTGCTCCCCGTCGTTGCCAGATTGATAGCCTGCTCATTGTTTAATAGACACTTTAAAGAGTACAGAAAGTCGCTCTCATCCCCAGCCATCTCGCAGAACACGTTCATAGTGATTGACGATGGATGCATTCGTTAGGTTTTCTTTTTGGAAATATCCCGGCAGTCTGTCTGCCGCGAACTACTGGGTTGCATATGATGCCGACTGGGAACTATCCTCAACAGATGTTACTGTATTGAATGGAGAGTAGTACTGCAATCACGACAAGGTACTGATTTACAGTCTGATGCACGGTTCTACGCTGCACGTTACGAGGGCATCAGTCTCAAGTACATGTGGTTCAAGGCACAAACTCATCACTCAAAGTGGTGGATCTGCTACACGAAACCGATGGAAAACTGGGATCACGAGTCTCATATCTGACCCAAACTCTTTCCGTAATTCAAACCATTCGTTGAAGAAGCAGTCTCGGTGTTTTTCACAAGACTCCTCAGTGTCCTTGCGGGGGCGGAGAGGAGCGACGACGTAGCTTCGGTGCCGGTGGAAAAGATTCCAGCTCTGTTATTAGCGGGATCAGGATGAAAGTTCGTAGGCGAGTGAGCCTGCGCCTTTCTATGAAGCCCAAGATCCTTGCCAGCTGAGACCATAGATCATCGAAGATTTTGTTCTAGGAGCAATCCACTGACCCCGCGTTCAATTCTCAGAGCTTCCTCAATAAGGTATCGAAATTTTGTTATATACTCTAGCGACAATGAATTCGCCGCGCTGAACATCGTCACTGTAAATCTCTTCGAAAGAGTCTCTGAATTCCATCTGGCGGAAGGGAACCATGGATCAATGAACTTTTTTGGAGTAGATTTCGTTACGACTTCAGGTATTAAAGTAGATTCATGAGCTTCAGATGTGCTGTGCGTGGCACCTTCAATCCATCGAGGATAAATTGACATGCAGAAACGGAGGGCTAAAATCGGGCATCTTACGGCCGAAGTTCAAGGTATCTTCAGGGACTCGAATGTGTCGAGAAGTGGCATCATGATAATGGATGGACTTATCACGAGGAAAGGTCTAGAAACTCGGAGACATACAATTACGAAACGGCTTGGACTTTTAGCGAAGAGCGCTGGTCGTAACCTTAGCCAAGAGAGACCCTCATCGTTGCCTACTAAACATCTCAGGCTCTGGCTGGTTTGAAGGACTAAACGAAACTTGAGCTTTTTTGGTCCATTTTGGCAGGGAAGTGGTTGGATCAGATTCCACTCAAATGAGCTTGCGACGAAGCTTGTCTGTTCTCCGTCCCTCCTTTACCAGGGCCCCTCACGCAGCACTGTATGGAAACATTATTTCTCAGACAAGAATCTTGTCGGTCATCAGCCGGAGAGAAGGCCACTCATAAAACGGTTTGATTGCTCTTTCCCAACACCGGGTCGAGCTCGTGTAACGTTGGCATATGGGGCGCTCAAACTCACGTAAATCGCATACCAGGGAAGCCCCAATCCCTTGTATTCCCCTTGTCAGCGCCCCCGGCAGGCGAATGATTGGGGTCGTGTAATAAAGGAGGCGTCAGTGCGTGCAGTCAGTAAGTGGCTGCTTCATGTTGGATTGCCATGGAACTTGGCAAATTTATTGATTTCCGCTATACGATGACCTCAATTAGACAAGGCCAAGCAGGCGTCGACTGCCAGCCCGACTCTGCCCTGCTTCTGATATACCACGTCCGAGATGATCTCCCTGTCGAGGTCAGGGAACATACCCGCAAGTGTCTCGACGACATTATTATGCTCTGCTCTACTCAGACGTTGCGCCTCGGCAACTTCAGCGCTTGCCTGCCTGGCTGCAGCCTCCTCTGCTGAGAGGTGGTGACGGGACGCGGGCTGTTGCGCATCCGATGGTAGCTCCATGCTCGGCCTGGGTGACAGTCGTTCGGAGGAACCAGGCGGCCGTGAAGCGCTGTTTGGGACAGGTGGTGGAGGAGTTGGGTCGTCCGAGAACATGCGGCCAATGGTGCTGAGCGGTTTTTGTATCGACCGCAGAAGGCCGGTAATTGGAGCTTGATCATCCGTATCCCTACCTTCGTTTGATGATGTTGAGCGACGTGGCGTGGAGGATTCACCCATCATGTCTAACGAGGGACGTCCGGAAGAGTCTCCTTGCTGATAACCTGTCTTCTCCGAAAACGTTGGTTCCTGCACAACTGCCGGCGAGTCAAGACGATGTTTTTCTGCTATTGCAGACACAGCTGCCTCAACGTTCTTTTCAAACTCGTCATCCGTGATTGTCAGGGTCGTCCGATCCATATTCTCAATAAACTGGATGGCACCCATCTATGGCGGGTCAGCATGAACAGGGAAGGTGTAGTGTTTGGCGAATACTTACCAGCGATGAAAGATAGTACCCCGCCTCACCGCCCAGTTTCTCCTGATTTCTGAACCGCAGGATATACTGGACGTTGGACACCAGGTGCTCCGGATTGGCCTGAAGGACGACGTAGATCAGGAGTGGCATGAAAGAGTCGGCTGACGAGTCTGATTTTGAGTGTTTGAGAAGTCCTGACACTGGTTAGTTCGCTGAGTGGATGACTCCTTAACATGACTTCAATTACCGAAAATGACCTTGCAACAGTTGAGTACGCAGATAATCTTGTCCCGTGGCGCTCGGTAGGACTTGATCTTGAGGAGCTCTGCCATATATCAGCACAAATCCATACAGAGTCGCAACCGTCCGAGAACATACCTTGCTGGGCGAGCTTCAGGAATCGCCTTCCGCTGTCTCCGGCTGGCGGTATATCGAGATGCTCCTCTCTGAGCCAAGCATAAATGTTTATCTTTTGTGTCAAGATATCATCCCGTTCCACATCCTCTTGGTGCTGACCGCGTCTGCCGGGTCCCATGGGCCGTTCGCCACCTCTCCTTTTGGGTTTGCCGCCAGGAATGGGTTGTGGCGGAGGAATCGCGGGAGAGAACGTCTGCGTATATAACCTATTCATGACCAACTTCTCCATACCCTCGCGAGCGTTGTCAAACTCCGCATCGGAAACGTCTCGCCACACTTCACATTGTGCCATCTTGTTGGCAATGAAAGCTAGGAAGTCACTAATGATCTTCACTTGCTCGTGCACCATCCACTGGCGCTTCCCAAATTCAGACAAGAATGATTTCAGGTATCTGGCGACCGGGTCTGCTTTCTTGTTCCGTAACTGCTCCAAGAAACGATGGAAGTCGAAAGGCAAGGCCGGTTCGGGCTCGGGCTCGGGAGGCGGCGGCCGATGAATAGGCATACCAGGGGACATCTGGGAGTCTGTGCTCATTTGTCTGTCGTCGCGAGAACGCGAAGGTGTCGCAGGGGGGCCGTCCTTTGGAGGTACCGGAGGGCCTTGGTCATCGGGGGCTCTCTCTCTCGAAAGAATGCTGGCAGGGGAGGCTGATCGTATTCTCAGACCCTGGAGCTCTTGCACCTGATGAGACAAAGATGGGACCAGCGGCTCGAGACTGGACTTCCGCGGCGGGTGCTGAATGCCTGGGCTGCCCAGCATGGGCGAAGCAATCTCCAGCCTCGGACTCATGACCTCTTCAGCTCCGGGTCCTCCACCGTCGCCGGTGAACTGCTCCATGATACTCTGAATCTCGGATCGCGACCCGTTTTCCTGCTCATCTTCGCTTGCATATCTGCGCTCGTCATAGCCAGCGTCAGATCTTGTTGGGGATGTCTCGGACGAAACCCGGCGCTTGGTAGAGTTCGAAGGAGTTCTGGATGGAGGCTGCGATGTTCTCGGAGTGGGAGGTGTTGGGTCGACGTAAGTCGTTGACTCTATCGTGAGGTACTGCGTGGCAGTCTCTGCAGGTAAAGGGCTCGTAGGCTTCAGAGTAGCGACGGAGGCGGTCAGGGGCTTCGGTTCGTCCTCTGAAGCTAGCGCAGAGGCGGTCTGTCCTGATTCTTGGACTGGCGTGCCGTGCGAGTTGGCGACAGCCTTCGACTCGATTATCGGCTCCGACTCATCGTCGCCGAAGTCGATCAGGTCGTCCGTTGCTAGTTGTTTGCCCGCCGCTTTCTCGGACAGTATGGGTTTGCTGTCCTTGTCATGGCTGTCCGGCTTGGGAGGCTTCGTTTCAGCCTTGAACCCCGCGGACTCGGCGCTCGTCACCGGGACACTGGCGGAGTCATGTTGGGTGTCGCCAGATAGGCCGGGAGAGTGGTCTGTGGGATCTGTAGAAGACATACACCGCAGAGCTCCGAGAGTAGTATGGAGTGAATCTTCGGGAGCTCCAGCTAAGGCGAGCAACGGAAGTCGTGGCCGGGTTGTGGGGGACGAGGCTCGAGCTTAGTAAGAGGCGGAGGGCAAACTGTCGCTGACATGCAGATGCTGGTCGTTTATGGGAAAGCAGCAGGAGCTCTGGAGATTGAGAGAGTATCTTGAGGACCGTTGGACAGATAATCCTGAGCTTTAGGCGAGAGGTGCGCAATAGTTGTCGGCTGGAGATGGTGGCAAGAGCTATCGCGGGAATGGAGATCAGCAGGGTAGCAATGGGTTGGCCGTGTGACGGCGGAGAAGGCTGAGTGTGCGTGGTAGACGGCGATTAGAGGTCCCCACAATTGGTGGGGTGCTGAATGGGCTGGGCCTGAATGTGCGGCGAGTCCTGGACCAGAGTTTTGCCGAATCCAGGGTCCCAGGCCCAGGATTGAAACGACGTCACTCGCCGGACGCCCATCCCACCTTGGATGTCGGCTAAAAGATAAGCCGGCGTCGCCGCAGTCCCCTTGCTTCTTCTAGTCAGGTGACAGGCTCGGCGGACCAGGAAAAGCTTCTCGGCCGGTGTCGAGCTGGATCCGGCCGACTGTCCGTATATACAGCTTTCTTCCTCAAACCTCAAACACTGACAGGGACACGGTTTCTCCTCAGACGTTCGACCTCGGTTCATTAAGGCGCATAACCGTTATCGACTCCATTGGTGCGTCCGAAACGATGCGGCGCCACGGCTGAAAGAGGATTCCTGCTCTCCCTCGGCCACCTATGACAAAACCAAATCGAACGAATTGTCGGATCGGCGCAGGAAGAATACCTCGAAACTTCTCGCTAGTTTTTCTTATTCGGGGTGCTTTGACGCTTCGATCTCATCTCTCACACTCCTTTTAATTACTGTTCATGGTCTTGGGAAGCAGCGAAGGCGATGCTGGCTCGTGTACTCAGGCCATTGGCATATTCTTTCTCGTTTGTCACCGTCCGGTCGCCACTCCTCCAATTAACCATGTTTACATATTCCTTCTCCTCGTGGTCAAACTCTTCCCTTCCTGCGTCCGCATCCCGACCTCTGGCTTTTGCGCTCGGTCCTCTGATAAGTGTCAGGCGGCTAGAGCCATCGCCTACCAGTCCTGAAGAAGGCTTGACTTCGATCCCTAAGTCCACCGTCGCCCAAATGTCAGACCATGGATGGGAATATGGCCTTAATTGTCAGGACGAAGGCATGAGAATGGGCGCGGTGTTCAATTAGTGGCCACAACGTTCGACTCCATCCTTGTTCAGGAGTCCTCTTTGAGAACAATTTTTCGTTTCGATCCGCTTCAAGTTTCAGGTTGGAACTTCTAGAACGCATCCTGTTCAACCCAACTTGACGGCCCACAACGGACGCCGTCAAAACTCGCAAGCCGACCTTTTATCGACAAGCGCCATTCACTTCAGCAAGGA
>JAIMZG010003801.1:0-11847 GCA_020466075.1 Colletotrichum coccodes
CCCCCCCCCCCCCCCCCTCCGGTCCGTAAGAACCGTCGCTGACGTCGGGAACAGTGCGTCTTCGAAGTGGATCGCAAGAATGGCGGTTTGACCCTGACCGAGATCGCGCCAGGCGTCGACGTCGAGGAGGTGCGCGCGAAGACGGATGCGACGTTCGAGGTCGCGAGGAACCTGAAGAATATGGAATAAGGGCGTAACTGCATAACATGTCTTTGTGAGATACCAGATAGAAAATTTAATGCGACACGATGGCTTCAATGTGGGATACGGTCATTTGGTTTATCCTTTGCTATTGGAAACTAATAACACATTACCATCTATGTATGCAAATCATGAACATCCAAGCAGTCGTCGGCAGTCGTTCTCCCGGTGCGCTTGACAGAGATTGAATCGGGGTATCATCCAAACTGGGGCACCAGAAGGGTTTAAAAATGATGGGCAACCGGTGTCCGAGCCCGGTGCAGCTATTCAGTTGCTGCTGGAGCTCGAACTGCAGCTACCGCTGCGCTTGCGGTGCTTGTCCTTCTTGTGCTTCTTGTCCTTCTTGTGTTTCCTGCATGCATGTCAGCCACGGTCTGGGTCACCTCGACAATGGGGGGGGGGACCCACTTCTCAAACTTGTTCTCCAACATGTTCGCGCCAACCGCTCCTGCGATGGCGCCGCCGAGCGTGCCGAGGAGACCGCCACCGGCCTTGTGCGCGGCCCATCCGGCAGCTCCACCGCCGACTAGTGTCGCTCCGAGGCCGCGCTCATCCTGGCCGGGACCGCCGGGACCACCTGGCTGGCCGTATTGAGGCTGGCCGCCGTATTGGGGCTGGCCGCCGTGCGAGGGCTGGTTGTATTGCTGCTGGGGAGGGTAGGGCGAGCTGCCTCGGTTGTCGTGGCCGTAGCTCTGCTGGTGCTGGGAGCCGCCTTGGCTGTAGGTTGGCTGCTGAGGTCCACCGTGTCCGTGCTGCTGAGGGGCGTTGTACCCGCCTCCCTGCTGGTACGGGGAGTGCGACTGAGGGGGGTAGCCGCCCTGTTGCTGCTGCTGGCCCTAGGGGGCATGTCAGAACGGCTGGACGACTCGACAACGTTGCAACGACCACGGTGGTGCTTACCTGTGCGTAGGTGGGCTGCTGAGGTGCGTATCCGCCGCCCTGGTTGTAACCCTGCTGGCCGTAACCCTGGTTGTGTCCGCCACCTCCGTAGTAATCGTTCGCGGACATGTTGTGTGGGTAGGAGTAGTTGTTGGAACAAGCGGTGATGGGCTGAGGTTGTACGACGCGACGATGGATCGATCGAAGGCTGATGTAGACTGGTGTTCTTGTTCTATTGACACAGACCCCAGCCGAGAAGGGGGGAGCGTCGAGCTTTAAGAAGGCGTCAGATATGTGCTCACCATTACCCGTCCGACGCAGCACAATACGGAGCTTACGGAAATTGCCAAGGAGGGGTACACCTGCAGCGCCCTGGACGGGGATTGGATCCCCGCCGTCACATCCACCACGCCCACCACACCCACACAGCGACAGCGTTTCCGCCACGCCTCCTCGGCTCAGCTCACTCTCCTCGTCATTGTTGCCGTGGCGCAGTCACTGCGCGGGGTGCCTCGTGAGCCAGTCAGCCCTGCTGGGCCAGCAAGCCACTAACCGCGAGCTGAGGGACGAGCCACCAATGACGCGACCCCGGCAATCGGGCCTTCGCATTCGGTGTCTCGGGCCCGCAGCGGTGAATGGCCGATACGTCGCCGTCGCCCAGTGTTTCTATCCTGGGAAATTCCAAGTCTCTTGTCACCGTAGATCTGCTTGAATTTTCGCTTTCGTCTTCCGATGGTAAACGTTTTCGAAAAAGAAAGAAAAAACCCCTTCGCTACCTGGCTCAACTTACCGTTACCGTCCCCGGTGATCATGTTTCGGAACGATCTGCTAAGCCCCCTCCAAACATTTCGGACGAACTCTCCGGTTGTCACTGCCACCGTTCTGTTGCGTCAAAACCGACCCTTGCATGTCCCGGCCAAAATAGTCAGCATTCGGGACCCTGACCCCAGATGCAGGGGATCGGGGGCTTAAAGTGTGGGGTTGAGCCGCAGCTGACTTCGGCATCTCCGATCGCGACGCGGGTGGGGCCGATTGGCCGAACATGTCCGGGCTTCGACGCGCGACGGAAGGCCCAGAATTCCGAGAGCTGGAGCCTTCCGATTGCGCTTCAGCTTTATCTCCGCGAGGAACAGTGCCGTCGCATTCTATTCAGAGCCTCGAGAATCATTTCTACATCTCCGGTTGCGTGCGGACGTGACCCATCTCCCCTGGCGTCACCAACCGGCCGTGAGGTTTGATTGCGAAGATTCCGGTTCCAATCTTTCAGACCACTATGGCAGAGTCACTGGAAGTATAGTTGGAGCAATAGGGGGAACCGACAAAACGACGAGATATAGACTAATGAATAACGAGCCGCTTACCCCTGAGGAACTCAATATTCTCACCTCGGCCCGACGTGTCTTCTGGCAGCCTTCACTCAGGATTTAACACGCATGCTAATAGTTCCGTGTAGCAACAGAAAGCACAAGAACTTTCTACAGGGACGAATGCGCGACGAGCCGCTCTTGATTGCCGTGGTTGCCTGCCCTTATCGTGACATGGCTAATATGTACCAATGTTCTCTTGGACAACGTTGACACCAAATAGGAGTCGTTACAGTCCGAGTACCTCATTTACCACCTCCTCGAGGTTCTCGTTCTTCAGGCCCAGCCTGTCGTTCCAAAGACCACCCTCGATATCGGAGTGATCCTCAAGCCCGCCCTCTCCAAGCACTAACGCCGTGATCACAGCCGCTCCGCCTTGGAGGATCTCTCCCTTGCTGAGCTTGTCGAATCCATCCTGTCTAACGTCTTGAGAACTCACTTGGTTGACTTTCCACTCCTCGCCGGTCAACTTCTGCAGAACAGCCAAAATCTCGGCCTGGGTCGTCGTGAAGGATTCGACGAAAACGAGCTGGTTCTTGGTCTCGTACGGATGCTGCAAAACCGAGATGATGGATTTCGCGATCTGTCCCACCGTGGTAGTCGTGAAGCGAGTCTTGCCGCCGTCGATCAAGTTGACAGATCTGCTTCCGAGGTCAAAACCAACCATACCCAACTTCAGTCCCTAGAGTTCTTTGTTAGCAACTCAGACATCAGGAAATTTGCTTCAGCTGATACGGCAGCAGTAACGGGTTCTTACCCAGTCAAAGAAAGGGCCGGTGATGATGGCGGTCCAGCTGATTTGATCTTCCTGGGTCTTGAGCCAGTCTAGGTGGTCCTTTTTTGGCTGGAAGAACGGGGCAACGGCGATAACGGCGTCGGACTTGGATAGAGCACTGTTAGAAATTGCCATTACGAAGACGACATCAACCGTACCGTAGAGTCCGACCCGTATTCACTAGGGATGAACCTCTTGACGCCTGCCTTAACGGCTGCTTCTGCGACCTTCTTCTGCTCTTCGAGAGCGACGATTGGCAGCATGCTCAAAACGGCATCCTGGCCCTTCAGCGCCTTCACGAGCGACTCCGGGCTGTAGTCGGACTTGATGACCTTGGCATCTTTGGGGAACGTTGCAGATGAGCCCTCTCGACTAAGAATCGTCACGTCAAGATCAGATTTGAGCAGCGCAGGCAGAACAGCAGTTCCAATGTTGCCGCTGGCCTGTTACAATCTACCATTAGTCCAAGGAATGGGGTAAATGCGGAGAAAGGGGTGGAGGGACTCACGCCCACGACGACGACTTTGTTCAGAGACATGATTTGAGAATTGAAGAGTAGATTTGATGCTGTTAGATGCTGTTAGATGCTGTCTTGAACTGAATAACACATTCTTACGAAGGACGCAGGTACGTCCTTGCATTAAATAGTCAATTGGTGAGCGTAAATTCTATGGCGCATTGTCAAGCATGGCAACATTGTGCAATGATCACTTATCTCGAAAAGTCACGCAACGCGGGCTTCCTAGATTTCCAGACGTCTTCTTTGCAAAGCTGCCGACATGCTTCATTACCAGCCACAGGATGAGAAATCGTGGATGCTCATGTAAGACTGTGGAATTGATGTAGCATGTTCGCAATTCCCCGTGGTCGGCCCACGTTCCCTCCGTCGGCACTTTTTCCAAAAAAGTAGACCGACTCGCAAGGCCTCAAGGTTTCTGGGAACGGCGTGATTAGTGAGCGTCCCGATCCTCTTGATTCTACGCAACCCAAAGCACACAATATTTGTAGGGACTTTATCCTAGCGTCCTATAATGCTTGATTACATGTGGATGAGACCGCGCCAGATCTTTATTCCGTCTGGCTTATTAACCCTTTCCGGTACAAATGTCTGTCCGAAAGGCCTCAGATATCGCCTGGATACATGTCACCACGAAGCATAAATGCTCACACGGGTCATTACGGGCCCGAATACGGTCATAGTAATATCATAAATTACCACCGCGATCCATTTACTTACTCCCATACATAGACTCTCGACTCCCGCCGTTCCTTTTTTTTCCTTTTTCGTTTCCAACCACTCCATCTTCGCATAACCCCCTCGACTGTTCAATCGTCACACACATGTACTGAGCCAAAACGTTCTTACTTGAAAACATAAAACGGACAATTTGACAACCCAACAAAATGAAAGCTTTGGTTTCGAACCGTGGCATTGCCACCCGATTCTTGAACCTCAGCACAGGAAAGTCTATCTTCCAGGGCGCTCATGTCATCGACGTGCCCAAGCCGGAAATCGAAAACCACGAGCTTCTGGTCAAGGTACGCGCGGTGGCGTTGAATCCAAGCGACTACAAGCATATCGACGTCATCTCTCCCAAGAACTGCATCGGCGGATGCGATTACGCCGGAGAGGTCGTCGAGGTCGGTAAATCCGCCGTCGGGTCCTGGAACGTAGGAGATCGGGTCGCGGGCGTGGTCCATGGCGGGCTGTATCCGGATCGCGGCGCATTCGCAGAGTATCTCAAGACGGATGGTGACTTGGCGTGGAAGATCCCCCCAGGTGTGACCGACGAGGCGGCGACAACCTACGGGGTCGCGGCTGTTACGGCCATGTTGGCAATAAACGTTCACCTCGGGCTTCCATGGCCCGACCAGGCGGGAAAAGGCCAGGAACCGACCGACTCGACCTCTCACCAACGGACTGTCCTTATTTACGCGGGTTCCACGAGCGTTGGACTGTTCGCCATCCAACTCGCCAAGCGGGCCGGGTACACCGTCGTCACAACGGCCTCGCCGCATTCCTACGACCTCGTCAAGCGGTATGGCGCTGACCATGTCTTTGACTATAAATCAAGCACCTGGGTGCAAGAGGTCACATCGGCTTTCCCAGACATCAGTCTTGCTCTAGACTGCTTCTCCGAAGGCGGCTCCGGTGCTTCCGTTGCCCAGGCATTAAAGCCCAAGGGCGGAAAGATCGTGACGTTGCTTGACCAGGGTGTATCGAAAGTTGCCGGCGTCGAGTACGACATGATCATGCTCTACACTGTCTTTGGTCGAGAATTCGCCTGGCTGCAGCCGATTGGGCCCAAGTTCCCCGTCGATCTGGAACACCGTCAAGCTCTGGTGAGGTTTTACTCTATTCTACCACAGCTCACCAGCGTCATCCAACCGCCTCCAATCAAGGCGATGGACGGCGGGATTGATGTTTTGCTCGAAAAACTGGACCTGTTGCGCCAGGGGAAAGTGTCGGGCAGTAAGCTAGTTGTCAAGTTTTGAAAGGATCGACAGGATCGGGAGGGTAATGCCAGCATTAGTTTCGCATAAAGATGCCGCTTTTAGGATCATTTGCAACGGGTGACAGATAATTAAAGAAAACACATATTGGCCATGTCGTGATAACAGTCAAAGTCTACGTCAGGTCATCGCAACACAAATCAGTCAATTCCCACTATAGACATTTCGGAGTTAGCAAGACATCATTTCTCTACTAATTCTGTGAAAGCCGATTAAAACTATATCTTGTTTCCCCTCAATCACGGCTCTCTACATGCTGGTTTTCGTCCTCATCGCCGCTGGTCGGTAGGTGTTCCCCGTCCTCACCCGAATGCACCGTCATGACCTCGAAATCTTCTTCTGAATCAGAAGCAGTCTCATCTGAATGGTCGCCGCGTAGGTAATCCCAATAAGAAGAGTATTCCCACGGAGACTTGGCCATCTCCTCCTGTAAGACCTCAATATTCTCGTCCACCGACTCTATCGCTGCATCCCACATCGATTCTCGAACCTGCAACCCAATGGTCTTGTAGGTCTCCACCAGGCCCCATCGCTTCCACTCTTCCTTTTGCTTGATCAGTGGATCCAGCGCAGCCGTGGCTCCTCGCTGGTCTTCATGCAATAAGTATTGACGAACCCATCGTAACCTTTTGATGTCCAGACCTAGATTTCTGTCTCTTACACCCTGATACAGTCGGACAAAGGCTTCTCTTTCTTCTGGGCTCGGTCTGTGGAAAATCCCAAGACTCCAATTTTCGGCATAGGAGACAAAGATAAAACAATCCCACGCGGTGTTTCCGTCATTGTCGACCATCTCCGTATTGATTCCAGAAAAAGACAAGCCCTCCAGATACAAAAGCAGCGTATAGCTAGCATGAAGTGCTGCCCGATGAAGAATATTGCCTTTGATACCCGAGATTGTTGTGTTGGTGCCTGCCTCTACGAGACACTGAAGACTTGCTTGATCTCCAAATTTAATGGCATCATCCAACGGTGTCAATCCCAAGCCGTCGCGTGCCTCCAAGTCAGCACCTGCACCCAAAAGCAGGCGCAAATTCGCACCAATGATTTTCCTACCACACCTGTTCACAACAAGATGGTGGAGGATAGAACTACCGTCAGAGGATGTAGCAGTCGCTGACGCTCCAGCAGACAACAGATTTCGTATTATCTCCGTGGAGCTTTCGCTTTCCTCCAGAACAGCATGGTGAAGCGCTGTAAAACCGAGTACGCCCCTGGCATCAACAGTGCAACCGGCATCGAGTAGGCATCGAACGATAAAAGCATGGCCACTTTTGGAAGCTTCGATGAGGGCGGTGTCTCCTACCCCGTTTCTCTGATTGATATCGCAGCCTAACCTGAGTAGCTCCTTGACAGCATCGAGGTTCCCTAGCCGTATAGCCGTATGTAAAGGTGTCTCGCCGCGGTAGTTGAACTGATCCATGGCCCATGGATGGCTCTTGACAGCCTGTTGTATTATTTCCAAGTCACTTTGTGCAACAGCGTTGTGTATCGGTGTCTGTGTGGTATCTACTCTGGCTTCGTAGCGAGATATCATTCTGCGGATTGCCTTTTTCTCCTCCGAAGGCATCCAAAGACTATCTTCAACCAGACAGTTCGCTTTGTAGAACCAAGAGCTGTGAATCCGCAAGTTTTCTAGTCAGCAAAATGCCTGGCCTACGTCTAGTGAGTGCACGTTGACTCACTCTTCAAGGCTGCCACTGCTCAGCTGGTCTCCCCACAAGTCTGCCAGATAGATCACAACATCTGTGGTTCCGTTGGTTATAACATACTAGACACGCGGATCAAACAAATCTTGTCAGTAAAAGTACCGGTACTAATGAAGAGCTTGATGGGATAGGTCTCACGCTCAACGCAGTGTCTCCATCAGCGGCGCAATCTCCAGGATAGATCACACCTGCATGCTGCATCAGTTGGTCCAGCTCTGTCCTTGACCAGTATGCAACACAGCCCCAGAAGTCGTCAGAGAGGGGCAATAACCTGCTAGGTCGCAACGAAACGCTTATTCCTGTAGAAGCGCACAATGAAGCGTGGAGGGAGATGAACCGAGAGCACAGCCACGCTGGAAAACGATAGCTGAAATTGGCGAATGCTTTCCCACTACCTTTGCAGCTAGTTGAGTTGCATTTTACATCATTACCGAGAGTGAGCCGCCCGTGGTAGCTCAGAGAAAAAGATCCCATCATATTCCGGGCCCAATCCGCAGATTTGTAGGCCGCAGGACGCGAGCCATGGCAGCGGCACCAACACGGCTGCGGACATCGTTCGAAGGTCGATAGTGAAGCGTTGATTATGACGCTGCTTGATCCCCCGGAGGACGGCTTGTCGGCTGCCGGCGCTTGCTTACACGACACGACAGCTTGTTCAGCGTCGGTGGCTAACTGACTAACAATATTCTCGTTTCGCGGCCGGTGTAAGTCGTCCATGTGGTAGGCCCGTGGCGGTGGCAGATGGCAAGCGCTTGTTTGTATATCTTTCAGTGTCGGAGGCATCAATACTTTTGCCCCATGTGTTTGGAACGCGACGCTCTCAATGCGTAGGACGATCTGTCTTTAAAAGCCGGCCTGTCAGCTAAGAGGTCGTCGGTGCATCTTAATGAGCTACCTACTTGGTTTCCTTGGTCTCCATGAGCTGCAGCGTTTGCAGGGCGGCGAGGAGGTTTGCCCGGGCATCACGGGCCTTCTCTCGACACTCGGACAACCGCTTTTGTTGCAAAAACCACCGCGCCTTCTTTGCCTTGACCTTGCCATCCTCTCTGGCAGCTCGGACACAATACTTGTGGATTTCTTTGAGGTCTGCGACAATTTCGTTGAGCTGAGTTCTGGCCCGCCTCAACAAGGGCGTCTCGGGTAGGGCTTCATCGGTGGTCGTTCCCCTCATGTCTGCCTCTTCGACGATTAACCGGAGCGTTTCGGTCTGTGAAAACGCCACAGCGGTAAGCTTTTGGTTCTAGCCGAGAGCTCTCAACAGTTGATACCGACCTCGTTGTGCAGCCACGTAAGCTCGTCCCCGATACCGGGAATCGCTCGAAGGACATCCACAACATGGCGCCCCGCAACCAAAGCCTGGCCGATGGCGATGAAACTTGCTACCGCACCTACGACTTCCATGGTGTTGCGATTGCCAGTAAGTTTGGCCTTTACCGTGGACGATACCTCAAGACGAGGTTGGAAGAAGGAAGTTTGGGCAACGTCGCCTCAGCCTGATTCTCGCTGATGGACTGACGTGATCCATGTGAGCGATCATGAGCACCAATCATCAAGGCAGGGCGTATGCTCAGCATGCCGCATCATGCGTGGTGAGATGCGCGTGTGTGGCGCAGGCTGCGAAACGCCCAGTAGGCACACTAGACGATGCCCCCATCATTAGTCAAAAAAGCGATTTTATTGGTATAATTCCGAGATCAGCCCGTTACTCTCTCACGAACAGGCCTGCCATGCCCATGCCGGTACCGACACACATACTAACAACACCGACTTCACCACCAGATCTTCCCAGGCCGTGCAACAAAGTGCTCGTCATGCGGGCGCCGGTGGCGCCAAGAGGATGCCCCAGAGCAATCGCGCCGCCGTCAGGGTTCACCTTGCCGTCCTCATAAGCCTGCTCCAGACCCAGCGCCCTCAAACAGTAAATGGCTTGGCTGGCGAAAGCCTCGTTGATCTCCCAGCGGTTCACATCCTTGTTCTCCAGGCCGAACTGGCCGAGGAGCTTGGGGATCGCAAGAGCGGGGCCGATGCCCATCTCATCCGGAGCGCATCCGACAGTCGTGGTTCCGATGAACTTGCCGATGATGCTGTCGGTCAGGCCCAGCTCTGTGGCGGTGCTTCGGCGCATGAGCAGCGTGGCGGCGGCACCGTCAGAGACCTGCGACGAGTTGCCTGCGGTGCTGGCGCCGTCGGGCTTGAACGCCGGCTTCAGCTTCTGCAGAGCTTCGATGCCGATGTTGGCGCGGATGCCGTCGTCCTTGGTGACCGTGATGGTTTGCTCCTCCCCGACCTTGTTGCCCTGCTTGTCCACCTCTTGGTACCTCGTCGTAACGGGGACAATTTCCTGAGCGAAAGATCCGTCCTCTCTCGCCCTCGCGGCGTTCTGGTGACTGCGCACGGCGAACGCGTCCTGGTCTGCTCGGGAGACGCCGTAGCGCTCCGCCACGTTCTCGGACGTGATGCCCATCGGCATGATACAGTCCCTTGCATCCTTCACCGGCGAGTCCTTCAAAGCGGGCCACACGTCCACGGGGATCGCGCGGCTGCCGTAGTTCCGAGTCATACTCTCCATCCCGGCGCCGATGCCCACCGATATCGTCTCGGTCCGGATCTGCGACGCGACGAGCGCAATCGACTGCAGCGATGACGAGCAGGCGCGGTTGACGGTGTACAGGGAGGTCTCGTTGGGGTAGCGACGTGGTTCATGGCCATGCGCGCCGCCTTGGAGCCGCCGAGCTCCGAGAGGACGACGCCGACGGCGACATCTTCGATTTTGGCGGGGTCGAGTCTCGGGTTGGCCTCGAGCGTGGCCTTGAGGACGGTTGCGAGGAGTTCTTCGGGGTACGCGTCTTTTAGCTGTCCCCGGTTCGACCGACAAATAGCGGTTCGCAGCGACGACAGAATCACGACGTCGGAGGGCGCCTTCTTCAGCACAGACGAGAGTCCTTTGGGAACCGACATGTTTGCGACGTGTTTCTCGGAGCTTCGCCCGTCAATTGATTAGAGATACTGGGGGAATCGAGTTTGTTTTACAGAGAAAAGGAGACAGAAGTTTAGGAAACACGGCGAAGACAAGGCCGAAAAAGAGTCGGGTAAACGTGAGCGATGTCGCCGAGGTCAAGGGGGAAGCTTAAATGATGTACCACTTGCGAGTTCGGGGAGAAGAGCTCTTCCCCTTCGTCCCCTTCACTTCCCCAGCTTGATCCTCGAAGCCGATGTGGGGGGACCCGCCCCCCATAGCATGGCAATTGGGTTCGGCAACCGCCCACGGATCTTGGGCTCGCTTCCGGGGCTAAACATTCTGCCGGCAATTGTGTCGGCAAGTACACCGAGGCATACCGAGATACACCGATGTCACCGATGTCATCGATTTAAGCAGTGGCCGAGGACGATTGCATATTCCCAGCCCAGAGCTACTAAATCATCCTTAATTAGTCTAGGAGCATGCGCCTCTAACGTCAGCCGCAATCCAGTGTTGTTGTTTGCCCTGTTTATCCTCATATCCATCTGCAGCATTCTTTTGGCAAGCTTTTTCCCAGTTGTCGCCATCCAATTCGCTGCGACGTGATTCGGTGTAACACTAGCATTGCTTAGTACACAGACGACATAAAGACAAGAGCACATATACCTTGTTGTTACTGGCGTCAAAAGTAGTTTTCTAATGGTCTGGGATTAGTTGAGCCGTAAGAGCTGGTTTAATGTGTATGACTTACAACACCTGGGAAAGGTGTGCACGAACGATAGGAGATGTAGGGGTTCGACGTGAAGTCTCCATCAACCTTGACCTCACAAAAACACCAACCGTGCTTATCACGAGGCATACTACTTATGTTAAGATGAAACTAATTGAAGCGAGACCTAACAGGGACTTACATTACCCCCAGTGAAACCTGGCCAAGAGCCACAAGTCCAAAAAAGGGTTTAAGAAGCATGATGTTGTTAGAGAGGAGGTTATTAGCGGTAGGATTGGCGTGAATCTGCGATACGATGTGAGAAAATTGGTTGGCTGGGGCAGCTCTTAAGCTGGGAAACCAGTGGTTTCTATGTCCTTTATATGTCGCACGGCGTTTGGTCTTCGGAAATAAGGTCCGTCATGGTGAGGTGTAATACGCAGCAAGCAATTACTAACTGATACTTATCGAGATATAAACGCAGTCACTCCTAGGGTTAACCTTCAAGAGCATGCCATTGGATATCAGCGGTATTGCATTGCACCCCACTGGTTCCTTCTACATCAGTGCACTAATATTTGCACTTCGCAGAAGAGACGTGCATGCCTAAAAGCCCGATTACTTCTAAAAAAATTCAAGATGGTTTCTGCCTGCTTTACTGCCGACTACATGTTAGGCGATAGTACGACGCGGTCCGTAACGCACGGCGTTTTGCTAACTATACCGATCCGGAGTTT
>JAIMZG010004027.1:0-19006 GCA_020466075.1 Colletotrichum coccodes
TTTTTGTGTTTTCTCCTAGGCCATGCTGATGAAGTGGAGCCAGTCCCAGGGCCCTGATCGGAACTAAATCTCTGCTTAATAGTGAATGCCTCCCTAGACACTTACCTATGGCTAATAATAGTAGGATATTTTATGTTGGAGATAGCATCAGCCTCGGAGCAGCCTCGAGGAGCCTCAAGACGGGCATTGATCTAGTAGAGCAGTGCAGAGGTGTGTGCATTGCTTTCCTTAAGCCATATTAGACACCTCTGCCAGGAGTATCTACATAGTAGCAGCTCTTTTCTATCTGTGTCCCCCAAGTTGCGTTCACGCAAATTTGCATGTGACCGCTCTTGATTCTGGCCTGGCTTCCCTCGTTCCAGCGAGCTAACAGCGCAACAGATGCAGGCAATTAACCCAAAGCTTCAACTTACGCCACCTTTCTTAGCAGTAACATCTACTGCAACTTTGTCTCTTGTCTAATCCATCTCTGTGATTCTCCTAGCCTTCTCCACACTCCTAGGTCACCTCCGTTCGTTTTACGCAGACTGCAGCCTTTTAGCCGAGCTCTCAGATAACTCTACTCACAAACTCCATATTGCGTCTCACTCGGGCTTATCTGCGCGGCCTTGAATGACGAACAGGAGCAAGAGGTAGAGAGAATTCAAAGTTTCGTCCTAATTTGAACCAAGATCCTATCTCTTCATTCTGTTAATGCCCTGCTAGCCCCGGCCTTCAACGCTGGTGCTGCCGCTCCGGGATAGCATCGAGATGGTCGAGTGCGAGGACCCCTCCTGTGGCAGAGAGGTCAAGGCTTTTGGCGGGAGCGGTGTGGTGATTTCGGCCGTGGCCACGTCGCTGGCGACTGGGCCATCGACGAACGTGGATACACGGCTTACGGAGGTCCTGGAAGGGCCACGGCCGGCGGCCGCGACTCACCTGCGATTCAAAGGGGGGTCTTATCATTAGGCTGAGAGGCGTAGGTGAGGCCTCGGTACAGCTATTTATAATGTCTGGCTTTGACACGTTTGATTTAGCAGGAGCTGATATTTAGATTATAACACTATCTATAGGTGCTATTTGAGGAGTATATCTTATATAGTATTATTATGTTGTTGTATGTTTTCTTCTGTTATATGTTTCTATATCTTGTTAACTTACCTAAACCTTATATCTTGCAAGCTCTTTGACCACTTTATTTGTGACAGGATATACAAGGCGTTGATTGCTGGCTGCAATTAACGACGTCGTTTTTACGACATTATTGATACTCTGACATATTTCAAGACTCTTTACAGGTTTGCATTCCGTGCAGTTTCATAATGCCGCATTTGGTCTACTTGGGCTTTAGAAAACATCAAGAATATATGGCTTTTACTCTCGGAAGGATCCCTAGGAGTGTGTAGGTTAAACATTCATCGCCATAGATATCGATTCAACTCTTTTCTTTCACCGCAACATACGCCCACTCGATATCTTCCCATCCCGGTTTCCGCCGAATCCTCGCCAAGGTATTCTCCTGCACGCTCCTCAGCGGCTTCCCAACCGCCTCGGCCAGGTTATTGTTGATCGGCGGCACATCCACCCTGCCGCCGTTGGGCGTCTCGATATCAAACCCGAGCACCAGGGAGGCCAACGCCCCCAAGATCTCGGCGTCGGCGAAGAAACGGCCGGGGCACAGGTGCTTGCCGCCCCCGAAGGGGTTGAAGGCGCGGTTCTGCGCCCGCTCCCTTTCCCTATCGGTGGTCATGAACCGCCTTGGGTCGAAGTCATGCACGTTTGCGCCCCATGCTTCGGGATCAAAGTTGGTAATGATGGCGGGGATCTGGATGTTTGCGCCCTTCCTGAGCAGGTACGTCTGCTCGTCGGTAACCTCTCCTGGTGCTGCGGATGGCGTGTAGCTGATCAACGTGTCCTCGACGACCCTGCGCGTGCCCGTCGAGCGGTTGGTCAAGCGCATGACCTCCCTGTAGGTCGACACCAACAGGGGACAAGCTGTTTGAAACTTGGCAACTGGGAAAGTGCACTTTCGAGCCAGACGGCATTTGGAGCCATGTGCGGCACCGGCGGTGGCAGTGCCATCCTGCTCCTGAACAACAACCATGGCTAGGAGCTCCTTTTGGAGTTCTGCGACGAGCTCGGGGTCGCGGAAAACGTAGCACATCATCCAGAAGAGTGTCGGGATAGCGTTTGTGACGCTGACGAAGAGCATCCCAAACTCGTGGTCCGCGATGTCGTCAATGGGCAGGCCCCATTTGCGGTTGACAGCCACGCGCCGCTTGATGACGGCGCTGGCATCAGTCATGTGGTCAAAGTCCTCGCGGAAATACTTTCTAAGTGCTTGCTGGACTTTGGCGCGGCCGTTGTAGGCTTTTCTTGCTGTCAGGGAGGGGAACGGCTTCATGAGAAGTTGTGCCTGGCCACTGTCGTAGTCCCTGTCGATTGAACGTGTTGGTATTCGTTTTCACAAAGGCTTTGGGAGACGCTTACTTACCAAAGATTCTGGCTCAATGTTGGATCGGCCATTAAAGAGTTCTTGTCCCCGAATAGGGAGCCTACAGTGGCCATGGTGAAGGAATCTCTCAACCACAGGTACAGCTTTTTGGTCTCAAAATCATTTCCAATGGCATTAATAGTTTTGGAGATTTTGTTCAGGGCGTAGGTGTTCATCTCCTGCAGATCAGGCCCGGGAGCCAGCGATCCGAAAGACCAGTGCTGGTCATCGATCCATGCGATGGAGCCGTCTGCAGGTGGATGGTGGAACAAATCCATAATGTTGGGTCCCAAGCCGACCATCTTCTGTGCGAACTCTGCCATGACCGGATATAAACTCAGAGCTTTGTTTTTCATGGCAACCTGAATAAGCTGAGGCGCTTTGACTATGTATATCTTCTCGGAACCGCCCATTGACATGGAGAAGATTGGTAGGTTTGGATTCTCAAGGCTGTTACGTTTCCGTGACCACGAGGTCTCAATATCAGTTGCGTTGCCAAGTATCATGCTGCCCGGGAGAGTTGGACTTTGAGGACGGGCATTTGACATACCCAAGTCGACGATAGTATTGCTGTCTTGAACCCAAAAGGCCGATAATGTGGCCAACGAGTGGTATCTTGGGTTTCAGTACTTGCGGCTCCCTTGAATCTTGCGTTTTAGCTCCAAGCTGGCTTCCGCCGACGAGGAGGACGGCCGCCAGGAGCAGCAGCCACCATGAATCGTAGCCATGGCCAGCGAACAAATTCTCAGGCAAGGCAAGCAGCGGCATATTGACGAGGAGATTCTAGAGGGGAGATGACAGTGCAACACGTCAAGTCAAGGTGGACGTGTGAAGAGACGCGTTGTGCTCTGCAGTATCTGGAATGTGTTGCCACTCAAAGGACGTGCAGATGCCTCCGGATGCTACCGCCAGTGGGCAATCCCAATTTGTAATGCTATCAATGTCCGTGGCTAGAATAAGCGAACGCGACGCCGACTGCAAGTTCCACCCCTGGCCTGCCTGCATGGTAGATAGGAAACACGATAATTAGCGCTGAATTACTTGCCATTGCCCAGGATACTCTGGCCGAATACCAGGTGGGCTTAGTTGGGCCCTGTCATCGGAAGGATTCGGTGCTGGCCCCGCTGGCTTGCACGGAAGGATTGCATCCTACAGGCGCACTAGTCGAGTCACCCCCCTGTTTCTAAGCTAAGGCTCCGTGTGTTTGAGCATAGCAGACACTGTGTTCATATGGGAACACAGTGCACTATCCCTCGGTCGCAGCACGCGTCTTCAACAACTTGGAATCGATCCTTCGAGGCAGCCAAGCGATGCCATCTAGATCAAATACCTCGTGTACCAAATACAGGGGCTACCATCCGGAACGCATGGTGCATCCGTCAGCGCTAGCAGTTGGACCCAGGCCGCCTCCAATAGAGTAGTAGCAGTATCGCCAGTGCATTTCCACGAAAACTGCGGTGAGATCAATTATATGATTGTTCAGCATAGGTTGTTTGACTGAGAGCTGCAAAGATTCCGGTTGTTGTTTGCTCTTCTCCCCAAGTTAACCGCAAGACGGAGAGAGCCAGCCACTCAAAATGGTCATATCGGAGAAGATACCCTTCTCAGAGGCCTTCCCTGGGCCACCATGCGCCGACAAGCCAAGGCGAACCTGGCGCCTCCCACTGCCAGCTTCCAAGGGAAGACAGTCCTCCTCGTCGGTGCCACTGGCGTGATCCTCTCAGATGCCGCACGCATCATCACCGAACTCGACGTGTCGACCCTCATCCTTGCTGTCCGCAACGTCGCGAAAGGAGAGGCCTTGGCCGACGAGCTGAGACAAAAGCGTGCCGACGGTGAAGGCCCGAAGCCCAGCATCAAAGTACTGGAGGTAGACCTCCTGTCTTTTGACAGTGTTCGGGGTTTTGCGGCCACCGTCAACCAGATTCAGACCCCCATCGATGCTGTAGTCATGGGTTCTGCTATCATGAATGACGAGACCAGAATGACAGCAGACGGCTGGGAAGAAAGTAAGTAATGAGTGATACTGGACCCAACAACAGATGCTTCAAATGCTTTCCCATCACCGTTGAAATGTCACCCCGATTCCAAGCTGCTCTAACACAGTGACAATCTAGCCCTGCAGCTGATTCATCTGTCATCAGCCCTCTTGGTTCTCCTCCTGCTGCCCAAGATGCTCGCCGACGGAGAGAGACGACCAGTGGTGGTAAGCAGCTTAACCAGCTCGGCGA
Source organism: Colletotrichum coccodes (assembly GCA_020466075.1). Classification (NCBI taxonomy): domain Eukaryota; kingdom Fungi; phylum Ascomycota; class Sordariomycetes; order Glomerellales; family Glomerellaceae; genus Colletotrichum; species Colletotrichum coccodes. The sequence goes on from JAIMZG010004027.1 coordinate 4,705, forward strand.
TCCGCTCCGCAGCCCCGATGGTCGCGCTGCCGGACGACGCAAAAGACTCGTACTTGGAGCAGGTCAGCCGCGTCGAGGACGTCGCCATCCAGAAGAGCTACCAGTACGGCATTTCCAAGATCATACACGCGAGCTGGATCAGGGAGCTCTGCCATCGCCATCTGCCGGCTGTTGAGGGAAGGGTCCACTTCCACCAGTTGGATCCGGGCGCCTGCTTCACGCCGCTCAGCTCGCACGTCTTTGTGGGGCGACTGCTCCTTTGGTTTATCGGCCGGCCCGTGGAGGTGTGTGCCAGGACCGTGGTGAACTCATGCTTGCCCGTTGAAGGGTCGCACGGGAGGCTGTTGGTTGATTATGATGTCACACCGTGAGTTCTTTACTTCGTCCTCCCATCTGGCACAAGGAGTTTTGTCGGATGAAGATACACCACCCGCACTTGGGAAATATTGTTGAGCCTTTACTGACTACCTGGTGCTGATTTAGATACCCTGAATTCATGGATCGGTAAGTTCTCAACTTTGTGTGTGTTTTGGTGCTGATGTCATGTCATGCCTGGCTTTGAGACTTTGAGTGCCGTATATGCTGACCATTGATCTCGTTTTTATAGGGAAGTTGGATTGGAACTTCAACGGCGGACATGGAGTGAGACCAGACAAATCTTGAAGGGTTTGGTGACCCCCGAGGCGGAATTGTATCTTAATAGTTAGGTAGCAGACCAAGTCTCTAGGACAATCGACGTTCCAGAATGTAGGAAATTAGAAAAAGAACAAAGGAAGAAAAGAGAAAAGGAAAAATGTAACCCCCTGTTTATATCAATGCTCCGAGCCCGTAAGAACAACACACGGTTTAACTAGTACAAGCTATCTGGCCAGCTTTATGTCCTCATCTACCTCGGCAAATCTTCAGATTTGGCAGCGCCCTGTGACAATGCCCGTTCCCGGTCAACATCCTCTTCAATTTGAGCCCAATATTCTTTTCTCAACATTCCCTGGATCCAGTAGTCCCCATTGGCATCGCGCCCCAATATGGTAAAGATGCTCATCAAGAAAGCAGGCGTACCCGCCGTGATCAAATGCATGTGAACACCCGTCGGCTTTGCCACCTCGCGAGCCGCAGGAGGAGCAGTAGGAGCAGCATCACCAGCAGCACCAGGAAGAGGCATCTTCGAACGCAACACGTGTTCCCCCTCCCAAAGACCATCACAGCCCATCGCTCCCTTTACGGCAACACCGGGACTGGCGTTAGCACCACCAGAAGGTAGAATCGAACGAGGAACACGTTCCTCGTCCCAAAGACCGTCACAACCAATCTCGTCAACCAAGGCAGGAGAGAAGTCGACTTTGAAGAAGTCGGCCTTGGTCCAGTTGGTACACACGACCATGTGCATGCCTCCGTCGCCGAACAAGGCGGGCAACCCAGGTTTACCCTTACCCTTGTTCGGCTTCTTCTTGCCGTCGACTTCGTTTTCGTCTTGGTTTCCATGACTACGCCGCTGCAACGCCAACAAAGCCTCGACCTGCGGCCTCGTGCTGAGCTGCGCGATAGCAAGCCGCAGTGCCCCCGCGGCACGACCAATACCGAGCGGGCCTTCGGCGACAAGGTCTCGCGCGCGCAGCAGGGCCGGCACGGGGGCGATGGCGTTGCCGACGAGGGCGCCGATCTTCGGCAAGAGCCCAGCCTGCGCCATGACGCCGCGCAGACCCATCATGTTGAGGATGGCGATTGTTTTGCTGCTCTTGGTGGGGTTGCGGACGCGCGAGGCAATGATCTTGCGTGTCCACCATGCGCATAGGACATCGCCGTCGCTCAGGAACGAAACCGGCAGAGGAGCCTCGTGTTCTTTTTTTGACGCCCTGACGCCAGGCATACTGCTGTTCCCGTGTCGGAGAGCCTGCAGCGCATCCTTGCGTAGTGAGTCGACGTATGCGGCAGGGATGCATACTGTCCGGAACTCTTCCATCGAGTCTCTGTTCAGAAGTTTGTCCAGTGCCTGTCGAAGGCCGAGTGCGAGAAGCTGGAGGACCCCGAGCTGCTTGTGGACGTGCTTGTACTGCTCTGGCGGACAGGGTGGCGTTGCACTCGTTGCCGCCGTGGCTGTCGATGTTGTCTTTCCCAACAACGCAAGTGGATCATTTTCAATTAATGGAGCGACCTCACTCTGGCGACCCCGTAGAGTAAGAGACCAAGCATCCAGCAGGTCCTTGAGCCCCATGGCATCCCACATGATATGCGAGAAACCCAGTGACACCAGCGTGGCGTCTTGAAACGTGATGATTTGCAAGCCAATCATGGGCTTGTCTTGGTAGAGGTAGTCCTCGAAGCAGGTTGGGTCGCCCGGCTGGCGCATCAGGGGAGAAAAGTCGACACCACTTCCTGGCTCCACCATCCATGGGCCACAGTTACGAACAGCATCACTCGAGGTTGATGTCGACGACGACGGGGATAATGACGATGCTGCCGTCTCAGACTTGCTGCGGAGACGAGATGCCAACGGGTGCTGCTTGATGCTGATGTCGTTGTGCCGCTTGTGGTGATAGGTAATTGCCGGCCGCTGCTCCGTGTACTTTGCAGGGACATGCCAGTGTAATTTTCCGCTCGACTGTGTTTCTTGGTCTCAGCCAAAGGTGTTGCAATAGAAATATGGTTCTGCAATTCTCAGGATCCAGTCGAGGCACTCACATCCAACCTCACTCTCGCACCCAGCCTGCGCCAGCCATCTCGGCGGTCGAGCAGTTTCTCCAGAGATACCCGAAGCTTTGAGGCGTCGAGCTGCTGGTCGAAACGCCACATAACGTTGAGGACAGCATCACGAGAGTAGTGGTCCCAATAAGCGACTGGGATGACCTTATCGGTCAGCACAGCAGGCGGAGCTAAGCGGGCCACTTTGCGTCGGAAAAGAGACATTTTCGGTTACTCTGGCAGCCTACAAAGGCTACAATGATCGAGCAGAAGACTGTCCGTCACGAGAGGAAAACTCACGCAGACGGGATATTGACGGCCTCTTGATCACCTGCGACAGTCGCAGCCGAGCACTGGAGGACAGACCAAATGTTCCGGGTCTACAGTACAGTTGCAATTCAGTCCCCAAAACTGTAGACCGGGCAGGGACTTCGGCGGCTGCCTACCAGATGCACCAATCGGTATATGTTCATGGGTTAAAGGACCCAGGGATATGGGGCGAAGGATCTAGCCGCCTTGCCAGCGGCCCGGGTTGATTCTTGTTGAAGAATCGACGGACCCGCCTGCAAGGGTCCGATGTAAGTGTACCGTGCGGATTCAGAAACTGTTTTGATGACCCTGCGATAACAGCCTGTGTCGAGCGAAGGATTCGATCCTCGTCACTTGGCAATGCAACTTGAAAGGATACCAGTCATGGGCCAAGCACTTGGTAATTACACTAATAAGCCTTCCAAAGGAGGGTTAAGGCACATGGTACAGGAGACAAGCTGTGTCTACTGGCTAGGTAGAAGTCACACGGCCATCTCTCCGATCCATCAGGTTCACAATGGTGAATCCAGGCCCCAGCACAAAGGTGCATGCGGTATCCCAAAATACCAGTATACCGGTAGACCCAGCGTTCCCGTTCACCCAGCTCGGAAACTGGAGAAATATGACCCAAGCCAGAGCTGCCACATTACCAACATAATAGTCGTACCTGAGGAAATTGAACGCCCCATCTGCCATGCCATTGACCTGCGTCTTGTTGTCCCATCTCGGCGGCAGGAAAAATGCGCTGGGCCCCAGTTGTGAATGTTGTGAGCTCGCAGAGTCTTCAGGCCAGCCGATGACAGCTAGCACGATGGGCACGAGGCCTAGAACGTGTATCAGGGCGGATGCCGCTGCAACGACTTTGTACACTCGCCGTCTAGCCGATCGACTACTGCTGAGACGTTTCTCCTTCATCTCTGGCTCTCCTTGCTCCAGTCCCGATCCGGTCTCGATCCATTTCATGGTAACTATTTGTACCACGGCCATCCACGCCGGGAAGTTTTGCCAGACAGCGACCGCGATCTGCCTCGACTGACCGGAATGAAAGCGATCCGACAAGCACATTGCCACCGAAGGGAGCACAAGCCCGACCAGGACCGAGACGGGAACTGCATGGATGGCAGCCGAGGTCGGGATCATCTTTGCATTACTGGTGGTTGAGCGGGACAGCAGGTGCACGTAGCAGTACAGCGGCATGATGATAAAGTACCCAGCATACTGTATCGCAAGACCCCACAGGGCAAAGAGGACTAGGTCTCTGATGCGTCGGGTCCGTAGGCTCTCGACCAGCATGGCGGTGAAGACGGCTAGGAGAAGTCCCATCCAGTGCCAGCCCAGGAGCGATAAGGCGGGCGATGAACCGTCCGCAATGGGGAAGATGCTGAACTGGAGGTTGGCAAGGTACGAGTCCAGGGCCGGGACTCCCGTGTAAAAAGTTTGGAGCAGTGTCTTGCCGTCGGGCAGCAGTGGTACTGCTGATGCTCGGCTATCGGCGAACAGCTGGGCGTGACCGGAGTTGATCATGAGATTCGAGACCACATAAAGTCCAGCCAAGGTAATGAAGGGGAAGACGATGTGTATCATAATTTTGTCAATACGGCGGACATCCATGATGACGGTATGGCTGAATGTGCCAATGTCCGACTTTTTGCTGATGGTGAATGGGGTGAAAGGGATAGTTTGACTCTGGATTGTTGTCGGTGATGCGAGAGTATGAAGACAAGTGAGCAGGAAAGCAAGTGAACCGAGGTACATGTTGTTAAAGAAGGTAGCTAGCTACTTGATACATGCATGCATCGATGTTTTCTCTGGTCTAACTCCTTAGGCAGAACTTGCGCCGGCCCTCTTGATCCTGCATGGGTACCCATTATTGGGCTTAGTGCTCCCATGTATGACTTGGTATGCGCGATCCCCTGCCACTTCGGTGGGACCCTTGCGGCCCATTCTCTTGTTGTACTCAACGTAAGCGTCCGCAAAGTCAAAGTCCCGCAGCACCATGGCCAAGATGACCTTGACTTCCAGCAACGCTAGTTCCTGGCCGATGCAGTTCCGCGGGCCCCTTTCGAACGGCCGCCACGCCTCCTTGTCAGCAGGGTACAGCTCGTGGCCTGGAGAGACCAGCCAGCGGTCCGGGATGAAGTCGTCGGGCCTGACCCAGTGCTCTGACGCCCTGTGAATGGCCTGGTGCACGCCCCACAGCATGAACCCCTCGAGCTCTGTGTCGTCGTTCTCTTGGATGGTGAATCCCGGAGCAGTTCCTCGCGTGCTTGACACCGGTGGGTACAGACGCAGGGCCTCCTTGATAACGGCTGACGTGTACGCCAGCCGGTTGATCAGGTGTGGAGCCTGGGCGATGCGGATTCCTGTCTCATCGACCGTGCTGCCCGCTCCAAACACATCGTCGTGCTCTTGACGCGTTCTTGACAGGCAGGACGGATGTAGGGAGAGGAGGTGGATGGCGTAGACGACTGCAGCTGCTGTTGTGTCGTAGCCGGCGAAGAGGAAGAGCTTCATTTGCGAGACGGCGTACTGCTTGAAGGTCGGATCCATCGTCATCGTCTTGTGGTTGCTGCCCTTGTTCTTCTCGGAGAGAAGGTAAGTCTCGAGAGCGAGATCGACCACTGCCTTGCTTCTTCTTGTTGCTTTTGGCAAGACTTTCATCTTTTCCGATTGGATGCCTTCAGACTGTGCCTGGGCCTCCTCTGCCTGGGAGCGCATCGCTGCGAAATGAGTCTCGAGCTCTTGTGAGACGTATCTATCCATCCTCCACCGATTGTAGCGGTACACCACGTGTCTCCATGGGTTAAATTTCCTGAATAGGTTTGTCTCATTGGGAGACGGGATCCAGTCTGCCTGGCTGCGGAAAGCTGAAACCAAGTCACAGCCCTGCCTTTGAGCGTTCAAACGAGAGCCCCTGTGAAAACACAGTCAGCAACTTGCAAGGTGAACAACCAAGATCGCGCATGAACTTGCAAAAGCATAAAATACTTACAGCGTAGCGAGGCAGCTCATGTCCATGGTCAACCGCGACATGGTCTCGAACAGCGAGAAGAACTTGCCCTCGGCCGCTCTCTCTTGAAGAATCTCATGCAGCACCATCGTGTTCTCGACAAGGCCAGGCACCAGTGTCGTGAGGTGCGCGGCGTTGAAGCCCGGATTGAAAACGCCGCGCCAGTACCGCCACTCGTCGCCTTCCATCGTCACGAGGCCGTGGCTGCCAATCAGCGGCTTCAGAAAACTCAGCACGCCCTCGTGCTTGGGTAGCTGTGGCTCGTGTGCCGTCACCCGTGCCTGGCTGTGGCTCGTTGTCATGACCATCAGCGGCGGGCCCGTTGGCCACAGGTCCAGATAGAAGACGTCCGGCAGGTCGGGAAAAGCTCGCCGAATCTCGCCTGCCAGGTAGTGCCCGTGGAAATCGCTCGGAAGCGTCTTTGCAATCTTGGCCGCCAGCCCCAAGTGGCCGAGCATGAAGTCGTGGGGCGGCATGGCCAGGCCTTGTCGTTGGAGTCGACGAAACATGCGGCGGTGGTTGATGAGCCGTGTCAGGAAGCGGGCTATCAAAATGATCCCAATCGTGATGACGACCTGTACGACGGTCGAGGCACGGGGCCATGGCAGAACAGAATCGCCATAACGCTGTGGCCAGTGCTTCGTAGTGATGTTCATGGTAGATATCAAACCAATCGCAAGCAGATCCAAATCACAAAATTGCTCTCTCGACTATGAATATCTGCTTGAGAAACTCATTGGTAAGGTGGAGAACTTTCTGATGCTGTGACTTCCTATAAAGCACGAATCATATGCAAGTTGTTTCGGTTGAAAGAGCTCCTGGTAGAAGTAATTCAATGTTCCGTCTTAAAAGGTAAAATTTCGAATTTTCTTTGATGGCTTCATAGCAGTCAGGTCCGTCGAACACACAGTGCATAAAGGAGACAACAATCCTATCTACTAGTCTCGACCTGTCAGCACTAAGCCAGTTTTGGTATCCCCCAAGGTCGCACCCTCGCTCCGGAGACGATACGGCCACTCGTAAACACTAGCCCAGTTCTGGTCCCTCCGTAGGATTCCCGCTACGGCCAGTTCCTAGTCTACGGTACGCCGACTGCATAGCATCCGCTTACTAGTTCGTATTGTCGCTTCCGTCCCCTGAGTTCCCTGACAAGGATAAAAAAGGGTATCCGTTTTAATATTCCTGGTGAAGAATTAGGGGCTTAGGAACTACTGACCAAACGCTCCTTTGCCCCTCAACCTCGCATCATCTCGCTGTAGCGTACTTATTTTCGGCCACCGTCCGACTTCCCTGAGTTCTGGCTACTGCAACTAGGCAAAAGACGGATAATCTGGACTTCGAATCAAGAGGCTAGCTTTCTCGCGTACTGGATAACGTGCCGTGCCCAGCCAATAGTCTTTGTCTAGCAGAACCAGGATCAGATGGATGTGGCCATGTGGGACGGATGCATCAGCAAGATGGATGGATGGTGTAGAGCACACGTGATTCATACAATGCCATTACAGTTGAATCGTTTCTTTGTAGTCAGATACCGCGTTCACTGTCTCGATTCGAGTCTTAGAACTCAGGGTTTTCAGTGTTAGCTATCTGACAGTGGCTTAGTATATGTACTGGCGGGGATCTAGAGTCCTCCATCTTGTGAGGAAGATGGGTAGCATGATTGCAAATAATGCAAGTAGCCAAATGGAGTTTCGACGCAGGATGCACTTCTTGTTACTCTCTGCAATACCCGTCTCAGTGTATTCAACATCCCAATGCTTCCAATTCGGATATTTGCACATCATGCTGAAGTGGATTTGGTTGAATCTGCCGAAGAGCCGATTGTCAGTGGCGCACCTCAGAAGTCCATATTCTCGTATCAATGTTCAACATGAAAAAAACAAAAAAACCGTGAGTGACTTACGGACATATGGAGCTGTTCCAGCCCCCTTCTTGTATATAGCCGCCTTTGGAAGCCTGCCAGACCTTATCCAGCGACCTCTTCTGCACGTCGGCTGTGTATTCCTTCTCGGCTTCCATCCGGACATCGACGGCTCGGGCCTGCCCAGAGAGGACTAATTTGATGAAGTTGATGACATATCCGGCCACATTCTCGCTGGCAAGAATTGCCGACGAGTGGCCGCTGACGGAGTTCGGTCCAAGCACCATGAAGAAGTTGGGGAATCCGTGAACCGCCGTACTGAGATAGGCGCCGGGCCCCCCGTTGGCCTCCCAGACGTCATGAAGAAATAACCCGTTCCTTCCTTGCACCTTGATTCGGTGGAGGTACGTGGACGTTTCGAAGCCGTTGGCCAGGATGATGACGTCTGCGGGCTTCTTTATGAGCCTCATGTCTCTGTCGTCATCGCATTCCGTATCTTGTGATTGTCCTGGTTGAGGGCCTAAGACAACGGCGTGCGATTCAATCGACCTCAAAGGTCTGGTCGTGAGCTCCACGTTGGAGAGGCTAAGAGACTCCAACCACCCACCGTCGACGATGATCCGCCGGCAACCGACACCAAAACGCGGCGTGAGCATATCCTGGTACTCTTGCGGGACCGTCTTTCGCAGATGCACAAGGAGTCTTTGCTCAAACCATTGTCGCCGCTTCCTTCCGAACCAGCCCATCCCGACGTTGAGCCACGTCGACTCGGCGTATAGGAAGAGGCAGAATCGAAGAAACAAGCCCAAGCCCGGTACAATCCTGAACAGAACGGAAGCGCTCTCCATCAACTTCGGTGGAGGCGCCTCTGGACGCGGCATCACCCACGGCGGTGCCCTCATCAACTGCGTGACTGACTTGGCAGCAAACGGCGGCCTCGTCAGCGCCGGAACCAGCTGCGCTGCCGTGCAGCCCGCACCGATCACGACAACCTCCTTTTCCGCCAGGGAAACGTCCTCGTTCCACCGCGCCGAGTGGAATACTTGGCCCTGAAAAGAGTCGATTCCTGGCACATCTCGCGGCCAAAGGTTGGGCTCGACCAGCTCGCCGACACAGGTGACGAGGACTTTGCAGCGAAGGACCTCATCTTCTGTGGCTGTGGTGCTTTGCTGAGGCACCAGGTTGGTCAACTTCACTTCCCATTCGCTTTCGCTTTCAATCCATCGCGCAGATGAGACCTCAGTGCTGAGCTGGATGTTGTCGCGAATGTTGAACTTGTCGCAGACGCCTTCCAAGTACTGCTGAATTTCTTGGCCCGGGGGAAACAAGGTTGTCCACTCATAATTTGGTGCAAAGGAGTAAGAGTAGAAAATCGCCGGGCTATTTGGTATTCAGATCGTGCATCCGAAAAATAATCATCATCCTGTGATGCCCAACAAGAGGTGTTGACTTACATGTCGCAGGCCACGCCCGGGTACTTGTTGGCGTACCAGGCTCCCCCGACACCGCCCTGCCTGTCGAATATACGAAAGTCTGTCGTGCTTAGTTTGGACTTGAGCATGCAACCCACGGCAATGCCGGATTCTCCTGCACCGATCACGATAACCGAGTAGCGAATCGGCATGTTGACTGGCTGCTGCTTCTGCTTGTTGGTCACGTTGTGAGACTGCTCGAGGAGAGTTGGGCGAGGATATGGCATTGAGTTTTCTCGCTACCATGGAGGCGGTGTCTGCGCAATCTTCGTCGACCAAGTCGTTGGGTACCTGGGGCTCTCCGAGACCATCAATCATGATAATAACGGATGGGGCACTGCACCCTGCATGATCCAACGCAAGAAAGCACCGGGTTTCGAGTCCCTGCGCACAGTATACCGCTAGTAGTATTTCACTGTTTTGTGGATCCTTCTCGGAGCGTTATGGATATAGACCAGCATTGGTGCGTCAGGCAGCAGTTACCACTATGGATTAGAATAGGCTAGCTCTACCTTAGCCGCCGGAAATGTTTGTGGATTCGTAGAACATCCAACTCTTATCTACAGTGCCTAGACATCCAGATCATGTGGAGTTACTTATGCCAAGTACAAGCGGAGTTTGTCCTCCATCCTACCGTGTGCTAGGATTATCATGAACATTAGTAGGGATTCGTTAGTTTATCTCGCATATAACATCTGGGGGGGGTTGCCCGGCAAGCCCAGAATTGATACTAGACTAAGCAGCCTAGCAGCCAGCATGTTGGATTCCTGGCTCCTTCATAGAGCAATCACGTTCTTCTCACCATCAACCTCACATGACAGTAGTATTATCAAGTGCCCCTGTATGCGGGTCGTCTGGTTGGGAATCGAGGAAGGATCAGGATGGCACCTGACAAGGGCCTCTTCCGTATTTACTGCTCCTGGAGCCGAACTGGTCCCCAGTCACCCGTGTATGGCCATCATCACATGCAGGCAGGGCCTGCTTTATCAAGCTTCCTGCACCAGAGCCACGGTAGGATTCACGTACTCCGGCAAAATCGACAAATATTCGGCAGGGCCGAGAAGAAGTCCGCCCACCTGGAGTAAGAGCGACTTGATGTCGAGAGAGCTGGCCCAGCTTTTCAAGGCAGTCTAGTCACCTACTGACACCACGCAAACCAAAACTCCCGCCATGGATAACCAAGTTATCTCGTTCGTGTTTCGGAATATCACATCTACACTGCTAAGACTTTACTCTCATCCGGTCACTCAAGCCTTCTTCTGTTTATCGCTGTCCCTTGTCATCCTGTGCCTAAGCACCTACATTTTTACATCATGCCGTTTCTACCTAAACAGCCGGGCCAGTCGTCAATTCCAGGGAAATGAGCCGCCGACCTTGTCATACTGGTTACCGTGGGTTGGCAACGGCCTGGACATGATAAGTGACCCTCACAAGTTCTACGAGAAAATACTGTAGGTTCCTCTTTATATTCTCTCCTTATTAAGCACTCACTTGATTAGCACACTTCCATGTTCTGATCCAATGTACTGACCGTGGCTGGAAAACCAAAAGAGCCAAAAGACCGAAAAAAGGACCCGTGACCATGCGTCTCGGTCCCATCTCCATGTACCTCGTCATGGGCGCCTCCAATATCCAGGCGATATTTCGGCAGTCCAGCAGCCTCTCGTTTGAGTTTATGCAACTGCGCATCGCAAACAAGGTCAAGGGCCTGCCAAAAAGCGACACCGCTCTCCTGGCAAAGGATGACTCGGGTGCTGGCACCCTCAACCAGTCTGAGACAGGCGTGACCGGTGAAGCGCGCATCTGGCACACGCTGCACGGCATTTACCTCAAGAACCTAACAGAAAAGACGGCCGTAGACTACCTCACAGCCAAGTTTGTGTATGAATTTTCCGAACAGCTCAGGACCTGCCCCCAAAGCAACTCAAAGGAGACTGTAGTGGGCCTGTACAACTTCCTCCAGACCTATCAGTTTGCCGCGTCGACAATCACACTGGTGGGTCCGCGCATCTTGAAGCACAGTTCACTCGTCGCGGAAACATTTTGGGAGTACGATGCGGCCTTCATGACGTTGATGCAGGGAATGCCCAGGTTCGTGTGTCGCGACGGCTGGGCGGCGCGAGACCGCACTCTTGAGGCCACAAAGGATTGGCTTGCAGCGGCGACTGCTGCCGGTCCTGCAGACGAGGATCTCGACTGGGACGAGAATTTTGGACATAGGCTTGTGCGCGAGAGAAATGCTGCTCTTGTTGACTACGGTATCAGCTTCGAGGGACGGGCGGCGATGCGTATGGGTTTGATATGGGCGTACGTAGTGCTCTCTCCTCCATTTTCCATCCATTCTTTCCCAACGATCGTACTGACAGGATGGCAGAATCAACGCCAATGCCGTCCCTATGACAGCTTATATGCTGATCGAGATGGTCCGCGACCCGCAGCTTCTCCAGCGAGTCCGCGCCGAGGTTAAGCCAGTCATGGGTGTTGACACCAAAGCGACATCGATGTTCAACATCGACATCAGCGAGCTATCCACTCTACCACTGTTGAACTCCGTGTACAATGAGTGCCTGCGGCTCCGCTCCAGCATACCCATCTCGCGACGGCTGCGGCAGGATGTCGAGATCGACGGGTACACGCTCAAGAAAGGCAACTTCATCCTGGCGCCCAGCTGGGTATCGCACGTCGATGAAGCTGTATGGGCCTTCCCGGGCCATCCGGCGCGCGAGTTCTGGGCCGAGCGCTTCCTGCAGCCACAGATGCGTAAGGTCAAACTGGGAGACTATTGTCCGTATGGCGGCGGGAGCGTTATCTGTCCAGGCCGTTTCTTCGCCAAGCATGAGATTTTGGCGGCGGTGGCGATGGTTGTTACCACTTTTGATATGGAGTTCGTGCGCTGGTCATTTCTGGACGGATTGCCGTCAGAAAGAGGGCCGAGCATGGAGAAGGCTGAGTGTAGAGGTGTTGTAAGTCTCGATAGAGATGTTGTGGTCAAGATGCAGAAGCGGGATTTAGTGTAAGTGGCCAAGCTAGTGTGGTGATGTGGTGCGTGTGTTGAAGACGTTTGCTGTTGGCCGTTCGTACTACAGAGTACTACTACTAGAGCTTTAACCCAAATCAACAGATATTGAAATATCTAATGAGACGACAGGCAAGGAAACAAGTTTAAACATGATGTTCCACACATAAGCATTCACTTGGCTTTGAGGATTCTCTACTTTCAGCATCATAGGCCATGCTGTAGACTTCGCAATCGTATCCATGGTTTTGAAAATACGCGGATATCTATATCTTGCTAAGTAGGTTTTTGTTGGGATTACTAATAGAGGTATTTTTTCCCGTGTCACTGAGATTAGGACAACAGTGGCAGCGCAAGACGAACAAAACGGCGATCTTCACAGATATCTCGCCAACCTTCTTCGAAAAAGCCCAGGAGCATCTTTATCTATTAAGATGATCCATGTACCCGGGTTTCAAGAGGTATTGAAGCAAAGATGTGTTAGCCATTCCACCAAGGTTATCAGATTACGAGGCTGTTCACTGGCAAGTGCGAAGAAGGTTCGTCTTAAAGTTTGACTGCGAACATGAAAGGAAAGAATACGAAGCGAAAGGAAAGAATACGAAGCGACATGAACAGCTACATAAACAAGAGCTAACAGAACTTCATCATGCATTTTTGTCTCAGTGAATTCCATCATTCTAATAAAGAAATGCTTCCAAAGTTGCATTGGAGTTGGAAATAACCTATCATTCCGACACAAATTAGAGAGTCGCAAGTCCTACCAGTAATCATTAGAGCCGAAGAAGAACAAACGCTGCAGCCCTTTTGGCTTTGTTAGCCGTTCAAAAACGACAGTTCCTCAAGTCTGGGACGTAGGTCACGTCCTAAACCTCCTCTCTTGACCTGTCTGGCTTGTTAGGGCTGTAAGTTGTCCTCCAGTCTTTCTCCGTGGATGACGAAATGTCCCAAGCCTGGTCAGGATCTCTGAGATACATCTTCACGAAATGTCCCGCCATAGCCTTGCCACTGTCGTCGAACCCCTCACGAGCATGAAAAAAGGCCATGCCGTTCACGAATAGCATATCGCCTTTCTCTACAGGAAGCGGGATGCCGTTCATCGCTGTGAACTGTATAGCGTCTGCAGCCTCAAGCTGGGCTTGTGTGGGAGCAGGTAAGTCGGAATTCCGCTTGCGTTACCAACCCGTGATCGAATAGCGAGAGAAGCGAAACAGAACTGGGGTTTTGTCTGAATCCAACCTGTAGAGAAGTCGAACATTACGCGGTGGCTGCAAGTCATCTAATATGAAGGCAAACAAAATCAATAACATTCATTCCCGTAGGTAAGCCCAATCTGATTCATCACTGACGTATCAAGCATCCAAGGCTTGGCTAGGGTGCACATAACATCAGGTCGGTTTGCGGCAAGCTCATTGTAAGTTTGCCACCAAAACTTCAAAAACATACAACACCAGATATTCGCTGGTCGCCACCAACCCAACTACTAAAACAGCCCTTACACTCTTTCTTTTTAGGTCAGAAGCGACTACTGAATGCTCTTTTTAGCAACTAAAAACGGTGGCCTCGAAACGGGCTCCACTCTGTAAGGAAAATCATGACACCAAATGTCTCAGTGTGGAATAGACAGTACACCGTTTCTTGTTTTTGAATACTCTGTTAGATATGTATCTCTATTTTTACACTACTGCCTGGCACTCTAGGGATTAGACATAGTCTCTGCCATATTTCCCCTCCTAATAACAGAGTCCTTTCCTCGTACGATATAACCATTTAATTTATTACTTCCTCTATTTAGCTTACAACTATTGATTTATCACCCTGTACCTATCGTCATGCGATATATTCAGCTTTTACCTGTCTAAGTGTACAGGGCTGGGCCTGTAGGAGGCCCTACTGACGATGCAGCTGTCAGAGGCGACCGTCGTACGGAGTAAAGAAGTCAACGGATGGGCACT